>CM067212.1:0-70000 GCA_034190965.1 Prunus campanulata
ACCCTAAACCCTAAACCCTAAACCCTAAACCCTAAACCCTAAACCCTAAACCCTAAACCCTAAACCCTAAACCCTAAACCCTAAACCCTAAACCCTAAACCCTAAACCCTAAACCCTAAACCCTAAACCCTAAACCCTAAACCCTAAACCCTAAACCCTAAACCCTAAACCCTAAACCCTAAACCCTAAACCCTAAACCCTAAACCCTAAACCCTAAACCCTAAACCCTAAACCCTAAACCCTAAACCCTAAACCCTAAACCCTAAACCCTAAACCCTAAACCCTAAACCCTAAACCCTAAACCCTAAACCCTAAACCCTAAACCCTAAACCCTAAACCCTAAACCCTAAACCCTAAACCCTAAACCCTAAACCCTAAACCCTAAACCCTAAACCCTAAACCCTAAACCCTAAACCCTAAACCCTAAACCCTAAACCCTAAACCCTAAACCCTAAACCCTAAACCCTAAACCCTAAACCCTAAACCCTAAACCCTAAACCCTAAACCCTAAACCCTAAACCCTAAACCCTAAACCCTAAACCCTAAACCCTAAACCCTAAACCCTAAACCCTAAACCCTAAACCCTAAACCCTAAACCCTAAACCCTAAACCCTAAACCCTAAACCCTAAACCCTAAACCCTAAACCCTAAACCCTAAACCCTAAACCCTAAACCCTAAACCCTAAACCCTAAACCCTAAACCCTAAACCCTAAACCCTAAACCCTAAACCCTAAACCCTAAACCCTAAACCCTAAACCCTAAACCCTAAACCCTAAACCCTAAACCCTAAACCCTAAACCCTAAACCCTAAACCCTAAACCCTAAACCCTAAACCCTAAACCCTAAACCCTAAACCCTAAACCCTAAACCCTAAACCCTAAACCCTAAACCCTAAACCCTAAACCCTAAACCCTAAACCCTAAACCCTAAACCCTAAACCCTAAACCCTAAACCCTAAACCCTAAACCCTAAACCCTAAACCCTAAACCCTAAACCCTAAACCCTAAACCCTAAACCCTAAACCCTAAACCCTAAACCCTAAACCCTAAACCCTAAACCCTAAACCCTAAACCCTAAACCCTAAACCCTAAACCCTAAACCCTAAACCCTAAACCCTAAACCCTAAACCCTAAACCCTAAACCCTAAACCCTAAACCCTAAACCCTAAACCCTAAACCCTAAACCCTAAACCCTAAACCCTAAACCCTAATGAGACTTCAAATTACAGATTGGGGATTCGAGGGGACGGTAAAAGATCTGCAAAATTAAAACTTAACCGGTTCAGCAACAGCAGTCTGTACAACGAGCTAGGGTTGGCTGTTTCTACGGCTACGAGTGGTCAATTTCATGGGGAAAAATATGAGAATTCAAATTACAGATTGGGGATTTGAGGGGGCGGTAAAAGATCTGCACAATTAAAACTTAACCGGTTCAGCTATAGCTGTCTGTACAACGAGCTAGGGTTGGCTTTTCTAAGGCTACGAGTGGTCAATTTCATGGGAAAAAATATGAGAATTCAAATTACAGATTGGGGAATCCAAGGAATGTAAAAGATCTGCAAAAATAAAACTGAACCGGTTCAGCTATAGCAGTCTGTACAACGAGCTAGGGTTGGCGGTTTCCAAGTCTACGTGTGGTCAATTTAATGGGAAAAAATATGAGAATTCAAATTACAGATTGGGGATTCGAGAGGACGGTAAAAGATCTGCAAAAATAAAACTTAACTGGTTCATCTATAGCAGTCTGTACAACGCGCTAGGGTTGGCTGTTTCTAAGGCTACGAGTGGTCAATTTCATGGGAAAAAGTAAGACAATTCAAATTACAGATTAGGGAATCGAGGGGACGGAAAAGATCTGCAAAAATAAGATTGAACCGGTTCAGCTACAGCAGTCTGTACAACGAGCTAGGGTTGGCTGTTTCTAAGGCTACGAGTGGTCAATTTCATTGGGAAAAGTATGAGAATTCAAATTACAGATTGGGGATTCGAAGGGACGGTAAAAGATCTGCAAAAATAAATCTGAACCGGTTCAGCTACAGCAGTCTGTACAACGAGCTAGGGTTGGCAGTTTCTAAGGCTACGAGTGGTCAATTTCATGGGGAAAAATATGAGAATTCAAATAACAGATTGGGGATTCGAGGGGACGGAAAAGATCTGCAAAAAGAAGACTGAACCGGTTCAGCTATACCAGTCTGTACAACGAGCTAGGGTTGGCTAATACAAAGGCTTCGAGTGGTCAATTTGATTGAAAAAATTAGGAGAATTCAAATTTGAGATTGGTGACTCAGAGGAACGGGAAAGATCTGCAAAAATAATGCTGAACCGGTTCAGCTGTAGCAGTCTGTACAACGAGCTAGGGTTGGCTGTTTCTAAGGCTACGAGTGTTCAATTTTATGGGAAAAATTATGAGAATTCAAATTGCAGATTGGGGAATCGAGGGGACGATAAAAGATCGGCAAAAATAAAACTGAACCGGTTCAGCTACAGCAGTCCGTACAACGAGCTAAGGTTGGCTCTTTCTAAGGCTACGAGTGGTCAATTTCATGGGGAAAAATATGAGAATTCAAATTACAGATTGGGGATTCGAGGGGACGGTAAAAGATCTGCAAAATTAAAACTTAACCGGTTCAGCTACAGCAGTCTGTACAACGAGCTAGGGTTGGCTGTTTCTAAGGCTACGAGTGGTCAATTTCATGGGGAAAAATATGAGAATTCAAATTACAGATTGGGGATTTGAGGGGACGGTAAAAGATCTGCACAATTAAAACTTAACCGGTTCAGCTATAGCAGTCTGTACAACTAGCTAGGGTTGGCGGTTTCTAAGGCTACGAGTGGTCAATGTCATGGGAAAAAAATATGAGAATTCAAATTACATATTGGGGAATCAAAGGAATGTAAAAGATCTGCAAAAATAAAACTTAACCGGTTCAGCTATAGCTGTCTGTACAACGAGCTAGGGTTGGCTGTTTCTAAGGCTACGAGTGGTCAATTTCATGGGGAAAAGTATGAGAATTCAAATTACAGATTGGGGATTCGAGGGGACGATAAAAGATCTGCAAAAATAAAACTGAACCGGTTCAGCTACAGCAGTCCGTACAACGAGCTAGGGTTGGCTGTTTCTAAGGCTACGAGTGGTCAATTTCATGGGGAAAAATATGAGAATTCAAATTACAGATTGGGGATTCGAGGGGACAGTAAAAGCTCTGAAAAATTAAAACTTAACCGGTTCAGCTACAGCAGTCTGTACAACGAGCTAGGGTTGGCTGTTTCTAAGGCTACGAGTGGTCAATTTCATGGGGAAAAATATGTGCATTCAAATTACAGATTGGGGTTTCGAGGGGACGGTAAAAGATCTGCAAAATTAAAACTTAACCGGTTCAGCTCTAGCTGTCTGTACAACGAGCTAGGGTTGGCTTTTCTAAGGCTACGAGTGGTCAATTTCATGGGGAAAAGTATGAGAATTCAAATTACAGATTGGGGATTCGAGGGGACCGTAAAAGATCTGCAAAAATAAAACTGAACCGGTTCAGCTACAGCAGTCTGTACAACGAGCTAGGGTTGGCTGTTTCTAAGGCTACGAGTGGTCAATTTCATGGGGAAAAATATGAGAATTCAAATTACAGATTGGGGATTCGAGGGGACGGTATAAGATCTGCAAAAATAAAACTGAACCGGTTCAGCTATAGCAGTCCGTACAACGAGCTAGGGTTGGCTGTTTCTAAGGCTACGAGTGGTCAATTTCATGGGAAAAAATATGAGAATTCAAATTACAGATTAGGGAATCGAGGGGACGGAAAAGATCTGCAAAAATAAGATTGAACCGGTTCAGCTACAGCAGTCTGTACAACGAGCTAGGGTTGGCTGTTTCTAAGGCTACGAGTGGTCAATTTCATGGGGAAAAATAAGAGAATTCAAATTACAGATTGGGGATTCGAGGGGACGGAAAAGATCTGCAAAAAGAAGACTGAACCGATTCAGCTATACCAGTCTGTACAACGAGCTAGGGTTGGCTGTTTCTAAGGCTACGAGTGGTCAATTTCATGGGGAAAAGTATGAGAATTCAAATTACAGATTGGGGATTCGAAGGGACGGTAAAAAATCTGCAAAAATAAAACTGAACCGGTTCAGCTACAGCAGTCTGTACAACGAGCTAGGGTTGGCTGTTTCTAAGGCTACGAGTGGTCAATTTCATGGGGAAAAATAAGAGAATTCAAATTACAGATTGGGGATTCGAGGGGACGGAAAAGATCTGCAAAAAGAAGACTGAACCGATTCAGCTATACCAGTCTGTACAACGAGCTAGGGTTGGCTAATACAATGGCTTCGAGTGGTCAATTTGATTGAAAAAATTAGGAGAATTCAAATTTGAGATTGGTGATTCAGAGGAACGGGAAAGATCTGCAAAAATAATGCTGAACCGGTTCAGCTGTAGCAGTCTGTACAACGAGCTAGGGTTGGCTGTTTCTAAGGCTACGAGTGTTCAATTTTATGGGAAAAATTATGAGAATTCAAATTGCAGATTGGGGATTCGAGGGGACGATAAAAGATCGGCAAAAATAAAACTGAACCGGTTCAGCTACAGCAGTCCGTACAACGAGCTAAGGTTGGCTGTTTCTAACGCTACGAGTGGTCAATTTCATGGGGAAAAATATGAGAATTCAAATTACAGATTGGGGATTCGAGGGGACGGTAAAAGATCTGCCAAATTAAAACTTAACCGGTTCAGCTACAGCAGTCTGTACAACGAGCTAGGGTTGGCTGTTTCTAAGGCTACGAGTGGTCAATTTCATGGGGAAAAATATGAGAATTCAAATTACAGATTGGGGATTTGAGGGGACGGTAAAAGATCTGCACAATTAAAACTTAACCGGTTCAGCTATAGCTGTCTGTACAACGAGCTAGGGTTGGCTTTTCTAAGGCAACGAGTGGTCAATTTCATGGGAAAAAATATGAGAATTCAAATTACAGATTGGGGAATCCAAGGAATGTAAAAGATCTGCAAAAATAAAACTGAACCGGTTCAGCTATAGCAGTCCGTACAACGAGCTAGGGTTGGCTGTTTCTAAGGCTACGAGTGGTCAATTTCATGGGAAAAAATATGAGAATTCAAATTACAGATTGGGGAATCCAAGGAATGTAAAAGATCTGCAAAAATAAAACTGAACCGGTTCAGCTATAGCATTCTGTACAACGAGCTAGGGTTGGCGGTTTCTAAGGCTACGAGTGGTCAATTTCATGGGAAAAAATATGAGAATTCAAATTACATATTGGGGAATCAAAGGAATGTAAAAGATCTGCAAAAATAAAACTGAACCAGTTCGGCTATAGCAGTCTGTACAACAAGCTAGGGTTGGCTGTTTCTAAGGCTACGAGTGGTCAATTTCATGGGGAAAATATGAGAATTCAAATTACAGATTGGGGATTCGAGGGGACGGTAAAAGATCTGCAAAATTAAAACTTAACTGGTTCAGCTATAGCAGTCTGTACAACGAGCTAGGGTTGGCTGTTTCTAAGGCTACGAGTGGTCAATGTCATGGGAAAAAAATATGAGAATTCAAATTACATATTGGGGAATTAAAGGAATGTAAAAGATCTGCAAAAATAAAACTTAACCGGTTCAGCTATAGCTGTCTGTACAACGAGCTAGGGTTGGCTGTTTCTAAGGCTACGAGTGGTCAATTTCATGGGGAAAAGTATGAGAATTCAAATTACAGATTGGGGATTCTAGGGGACGATAAAAGATCTGCAAAAATAAAACTTAACTGGTTCAGCTCTAGCTGTCTGTACAACGAGCTAGGGTTGGCTGTTTCCAAGGCTACCTGCGGTCAATTTAATGGGAAAAAATATGAGAATTCAAATTACAGATTGGGGATTCGAGAGGACGGTAAAAGATCTGCAAAAATAAAACTTAACTGGTTCATCTATAGCAGTCTGTACAGATTGAACCGGTTCAGTTACAGCAGTCTGTACAACGAGCTAGGGTTGGTTGTTTCTAAGGCTACGAGTGGTCAATTTCATGGGGAAAAGTATGAGAATTCAAATTACATATTGGGGAATCAAAGGAATGTAAAAGATCTGCAAAAATAAAACTTAACTGGTTCAGCTATAGCAGTCTGTACAACGAGCTAGGGTTGACTGTTTCTAAGGCTACGAGTGGTCAATGTCATGGGAAAAAAATATGAGAATTCAAATTACATATTGGGGAATCAAAGGAATGTAAAAGATCTGCAAAAATAAAACTTAACCGGTTCAGCTATAGCTGTCTGTACAACGAGCTAGGGTTGGCTGTTTCTAAGGCTACGAGGGGTCAATTTCATGGGGAAAAATATGAGAATTCAAATTACATATTGGGGATTCGAGGGGAGGGTAAAAGATCTCCAAAATTAAAACTTAACCGGTTCAGCTATAGCAGTCTGTACAACGAGCTAGGGTTGGCTATTTCTAAGGCTACGAGTGGTCAATTTCATGGGAAAAAATATGAGAATTCAAATTACAGATTGGGGATTCGAGGGGACGGAAAAGATCTGCAAAAATAAGACTGAACCGGTTCAGCTATACCAGTCTGTACAACGAGCTAGGGTTGGCTAATACAAAGGCTTCGAGTGGTCAATTTGATTGGAAAAATTAGGAGAATTCAAATTTGAGATTGGTGATTCAGAGGACAGGGAAAGATCTGCAAAAATAAAACTGAACCGGTTCAGCTGTAGCAATCTGTACAACGAGCTAGGGTTGGCTGTTTCTAAGGCTACGAGTGTTCAATTTTGTGGGAAAAATTATGAGAATTCAAATTACAGATTGGGGAGTCCAAGGAATGTTAAAGATCTGCAAAAATAAAACTGAACCGGTTCAGCTATAGCAGGCTGTACAACGAGCTAGGGTTGGCTGTTTACAAGGCTACGTGTGGTCAATTTCATGGGAAAAAATATGAGAATTCAAATTACAGATTGGGGAATCAAGGGGACGGTAAAAGATCTGCAAAAATAAAACTTAACTGGTTCAGCTATAGCAGTCTGTACAACGAGTTAGGGTTGACTGTTTCTAAGGCTACGAGTGGTCAATGTCATGGGAAAAAAATATGAGAATTCAAATTACATATTGGGGAATCAAAGGAATGTAAAAGATCTGCAAAAATAAAACTTAACCGGTTCAGCTATAGCAGTCTGTACAACGAGCTAGGGTTGGCTGTTTCTAAGGCTACGAGTGGTCAATTTCGTGGGGAAAAATATAAGAATCCAAATTACAGATTGGGGATTCGAGGGGAGGGTAAAAGATCTGCAAAAATAAAACTGAACTGGTTTAGCTATAGCAGTCTGTACAACGAGCTAGGGTTGGCTGTTTCTAAGGCTACGAGTGGTCAATTTCATGGGGAAAAATATGAGAATTCAAATTACAGATTGGGGATTCGAGGGGAGGGTAAAAGATCTGCAAAAATAAAACTTAACTGGTTCAGCTATAGCAGTCTGTACAACGAGCTAGGGTTGACTGTTTCTAAGGCTACGAGTGGTCAATGTCATGGGAAAAAAATATGAGAATTCAAATTACATATTGGGGAATCAAAGGAATGTAAAAGATCTGCAAAAATAAAACTTAACCGGTTCAGCTATAGCTGTCTGTACAACGAGCTAGGGATGGCTGTTTCTCAGGCTACGAGTGGTCAATTTCATGGGGAAAAATATAAGAATTCAAATTACAGATTGGGGATTCGAGGGGAGGGTAAAAGATCTGCAAAAATAAAACTTAACTGGTTTAGCTATAGCAGTCTGTACAACGAGCTAGGGTTGCTTGTTTCTAAGGCTACGAGTGGTCAATTTCATGGGGAAAAATATAAGAATTCAAATTACAGATTGGGGATTCGAGGGGAGGGTAAAAGATCTGCAAAAATAAAACTTAACTGGTTTAGCTATAGCAGTCTGTACAACGAGCTAGGTTTGGCTGTTTCTAAGGCTACGAGTGGTCAATTTCATGGGGAAAAATATGAGAATTCAAATTACAGATTGGGGATTCGAGGGGATGGTAAAAGATCTGCAAAATTAAAACTGAACCGGTTCAGATACAGCAGTCCGTACAACGAGCTAGGGTTGGCTGTTTCTAAGGCTATGAGTGGTCAATTTCATGGGGAAAAATATGAGAATTCAAATTACAGATTGGGGATTCGAGGGGACGGTATAAGATCTGCAAAAATAAAACTGAACCGGTTCAGCTATAGCAGTCCGTACAACGAGCTAGGGTTGGTTGTTTCTAAGGCTACGAGTGGTCAATTTCATGGGAAAAAATATGAGAATTCAAATTCCAGATTGGGGAATCCAAGGAATGTAAAAGATCTGCAAAAATAAAACTGAACCGGTTCAGCAATAGCAGTCTGTACAACGAGCTAGGGTTGGCTGTTTCTAAGGCTACGAGGGGTCAATTTCATGGGAAAAAATATGAGAATTCAAATTACATATTGGGGAATCAAAGGAATGTAAAAGATCTGCAAAAATAAAACTGAACCGGTTCAGCTATAGCAGTCTGTACAACGAGCTAGGGTTGGCTGTTTCCAAGGCTACCTGCGGTCAATTTAATGGGAAAAAATATGAGAATTCAAATTACAGATTGGGGATTCGAGAGGACGGTAAAAGATCTGCAAAAATAAAACTTAACTGGTTTAGCTATAGCAGTCTGTACAACGAGCTAGGGTTGGCTGTTTCTAAGGCTACGAGTGGTCAATTTCATGGGGAAAAATATAAGAATTCAAATTACAGATTGGGGATTCAAGGGGAGGGTAAAAGATCTGCAAAATTAAAACTGAACCGGTTCAGCTACAGCAGTCCGTACAACGAGCTAGGGTTGGCTGTTTCTAAGGCTACGAGTGGTCAATTTCATGGGGAAAAGTATGAGAATTCAAATTACAGATTGGGGATTCGAAGGGACGGTAAAAAATCTGCAAAAATAAAACTGAACCGGTTCAGCTACAGCAGTCTGTACAACGAGCTAGGGTTGGCTGTTTCTAAGGCTACGAGTGGTCAATTTCATGGGGAAAAATATGAGAATTCAAATTACAGATTGGGGATTCGAGGGGAGGGTAAAAGATCTCCAAAATTAAAACTTAACCGGTTCAGCTATAGCAGTCTGTACAACGAGCTAGGGTTGGCTATTTCTAAGGCTACGAGTGGTCAATTTCATGGGAAAAAATATGAGAATTCAAATTACAGATTGGGGATTCGAGGGGACGGAAAAGATCTGCAAAAATAAGACTGAACCGGTTCAGCTATACCAGTCTGTACAACGAGCTAGGGTTGGCTAATACAAAGGCTTCGAGTGGTCAATTTGATTGGAAAAATTAGGAGAATTCAAATTTGAGATTGGTGATTCAGAGGACTGGGAAAGATCTGCAAAAATAATACTGAACCGGTTCAGCTGTAGCAGTCTGTACAACGAGCTAGGGTTGGCTGTTTCTAAGGCTACGAGTGTTCAATTTTGTGGGAAAAATTATGAGAATTCAAATTACAGATTGGGGAGTCCAAGGAATGTTAAAGATCTGCAAAAATAAAACTGAACCGGTTCAGCTATAGCAGGCTGTACAACGAGCTAGGGTTGGCTGTTTACAAGGCTACGTGTGGTCAATTTCATGGGAAAAAATATGAGAATTCAAATTACAGATTGGGGAATCAAGGGGACGGTAAAAGATCTGCAAAAATAAAACTTAACTGGTTCAGCTATAGCAGTCTGTACAACGAGCTAGGGTTGACTGTTTCTAAGGCTACGAGTGGTCAATGTCATGGGAAAAAAATATGAGAATTCAAATTACATATTGGGGAATCAAAGGAATCTAAAAGATCTGCAAAAATAAAACTTAACCAGTTCAGCTATAGCAGTCTGTACAACGAGCTAGGGTTGGCTGTTTCTAAGGCTACGAGTGGTCAATTTCATGGGGAAAAATATAAGAATTCAAATTACAGATTGGGGATTCGAGGGGAGGGTAAAAGATCTGCACAAATAAAACTTAACTGGTTTAGCTATAGCAGTCTGTACAACGAGCTAGGGTTGGCTGTTTCTAAGGCTACGAGTGGTCAATTTCATGGGGAAAAATATGAGAATTCAAATTACAGATTGGGGATTCGAGGGGAGGGTAAAAGATCTGCAAAAATAAAACTTAACTGGTTCAGCTATAGCAGTCTGTACAACGAGCTAGGGTTGACTGTTTCTAAGGCTACGAGTGGTCAATGTCATGGGAAAAAAATTTGAGAATTCAAATTACATATTGGGGAATCAAAGGAATGTAAAAGATCTGCAAAAATAAAACTTAACCGGTTCAGCTATAGCTGTCTGTACAACGAGCTAGGGTTGGCTGTTTCTAAGGCTACGAGTGGTCAATTTCATGGGGAAAAATATAAGAATTCAAATTACAGATTGGGGATTCGAGGGGAGGGTAAAAGATCTGCAAAAATAAAACTTATCTGGTTTAGCTATAGCAGTCTGTACAACGAGCTAGGGTTGGCTGTTTCTAAGGCTACGAGTGGTCAATTTCATGGGGAAAAATATAAGAATTCAAATTACAGATTGGGGATTCGAGGGGAGGGTAAAAGATCTGCAAAAATAAAACTTAACTGGTTTAGCTATAGCAGTCTGTACAAAGAGCTAGGGTTGGCTGTTTCTAAGGCTACGAGTGGTCAATAACATGGGGAAAAATATAAGATTTCAAATTACAGATTGGGGATTCGAGGGGAGGGTAAAAGATCTGCAAAAATAAAACTTAACTGGTTTAGCTATAGCAGTCTGTACAACGAGCTAGGGTTGGCTGTTTCTAAGGCTACGAGTGGTCAATTTCATGGGGAAAAATATGAGAATTCAAATTACAGATTGGGAATTCGAGGGGACGGTAAAAGATCTGCAAAATTAAAACATAACCGGTTCAGCTACAGCAGTCCGTACAACGAGCTAGGGTTGGCTGTTTCTAAGGCTACGAGTGGTCAATTTCATGGGGAAAAATATGAGAATTCAAATTACAGATTGGGGATTCGAGGGGACGGTATAAGATCTGCAAAAATAAAACTGAACCGGTTCAGCTATAGCAGTCCGTACAACGAGCTAGGGTTGGCTGTTTCTAAGGCTACGAGTGGTCAATTTCATGGGAAAAAATATGAGAATTCAAATTACAGATTGGGGAATCCAAGGAATGTAAAAGATCTGTAAAAATAAAACTGAACCGGTTCAGCTATTGCAGTCTGTACAACGAGCTAGGGTTGGCTGTTTCTAAGGCTACGAGGGGTCAATTTCATGGGAAAAAATATGAGAATTCAAATTACATATTGGGGAATCAAAGGAATGTAAAAGATCTGCAAAAATAAAACTGAACCGGTTCATCTATAGCAGTCTGTACAACGAGCTAGGGTTGGCTGTTTCCAAGGCTACCTGCGGTCAATTTAATGGGAAAAAATATGAGAATTCAAATTACAGATTGGGGATTCGAGAGGACGGTAAAAGATCTGCAAAAATAAAACTTGACTGGTTCATCTATAGCAGTCTTTACAACGAGCTAGGGTTGGCTGTTTCTAAGGCTACGAGTGGTCAATTTCATGGGGAAAAATATGAGAATTCAAATTACATATTGGGGATTCGAGGGGAGGGTAAAAGATCTCCAAAATTAAAACTTAACCGGTTCAGCTATAGCAGTCTGTACAACGAGCTAGGGTTGGCTATTTCTAAGGCTACGAGTGGTCAATTTCATGGGAAAAAATATGAGAATTCAAATTACAGATTGGGGATTCGAGGGGAGGGTAAAAGATCTGCAAAAATAAGAATGAAACGGTTCAGCTATACCAGTCTGTACAACGAGCAAGGGTTGGCTAATACAAAGGCTTCGAGTGGTCAATTTGATTGGAAAAATTAGGAGAATTCAAATTTGAGATTGGTGATTCAGAGGACTGGGAAAGATCTGCAAAAATAATACTGAACCGGTTCAGCTGTAGCAATCTGTACAACGAGCTAGGGTTGGCTGTTTCTAAGGCTACGAGTGTTCAATTTTGTGGGAAAAATTATGAGAATTCAAATTACAGATTGGGGAGTCCAAGGAATGTTAAAGATCTGCAAAAATAAAACTGAACCGGTTCAGCTATAGCAGTCTGTACAACGAGCTAGGGTTGACTGTTTCTAAGGCTACGAGTGGTCAATTTCATGGGGAAAAATATTAGAATTCAAATTACAGATTGGGGATTCGAGGGGAGGGTAAAAGATCTGCAAAAATAAAACTTAACTGGTTCAGCTATAGCAGTCTGTACAACGAGCTAGGGTTGACTGTTTCTAAGGCTACGAGTGGTCAATGTCATGGGAAAAAAATATGAGAATTCAAATTACATATTGGGGAATCAAAGGAATGTAAAAGATCTGCAAAAATAAAACTTAACCGGTTCAGCTATAGCTGTCTGTACAACGAGCTAGGGATGGCTGTTTCTAAGGCTACGAGTGGTCAATTTCATGGGGAAAATATAAGAATTCAAATTACAGATTGGGGATTCGAGGGGAGGGTAAAAGATCTGCAAAAATAAAACTTAACTGGTTTCGCTATAGCAGTCTGTACAACGAGCTAGGGTTGGTTGTTTCTAAGGCTACGAGTGGTCAATTTCATGGGGAAAAACATAAGAATTCAAATTACAGATTGGGGATTCGAGGGGACGGTAAAAGATCTGCAAAATTAAAACTGAACCGGTTCAGCTACAGCAGTCCGTACAACGAGTTAGGGTTGGCTGTTTCTAAGGCTACGAGTGGTCAATTTCATGGGGAAAAATATGAGAATTCAAATTACAGATTGGGGATTCGAGGGGACGGTATAAGATCTGCAAAAATAAAACTGAACCGGTTCAGCTATAGCAGTCCGTACAACGAGCTAGGGTTGGCTGTTTCTAAGGCTACGAGTGGTCAATTTCATGGGAAAAAATATGAGAATTCAAATTCCAGATTGGGGAATCCAAGGAATGTAAAAGATCTGCAAAAATAAAACTGAACCGGTTCAGCTATAGCAGTCTGTACAACGAGCTAGGGTTGGCTGTTTCTAAGGCTACGAGGGGTCAATTTCATGGGAAAAAATATGAGAATTCAAATTACATATTGGGGAATCAAAGGAATGTAAAAGATCTGCAAAAATAAAACTGAACCGGTTCAGCTATAGCAGTCTGTACAACGAGCTAGGGTTGGCTGTTTCCAAGGCTACCTGCGGTCAATTTAATGGGAAAAAATATGAGAATTCAAATTACAGATTGGGGATTCGAGAGGACAGTAAAAGATCTGCAAAAATAAAACTTAACTGGTTTAGCTATAGCAGTCTATACAACGAGCTAGGGTTGGCTGTTTCTAAGGCTACGAGTGGTCAATTTCATGGGGAAAAATATAAGAATTCAAATTACAGATTGGGGATTCGAGGGGAGGGTAAAAGGTCTGCAAAAATAAAACTTAACTGGTTTAGCTATAGCAGTCTGTACAACGAGCTAGGGTTGGCTGTTTCTAAGGCTACGAGTGGTCAATTTCATGGGGAAAAGTATGAGAACTCAAATTACAGATTGGGGATTCGAAGGGACGGTAAAAAATCTGCAAAAATAAAACTGAACCGGTTCAGCTACAGCAGTCTGTACAACGAGCTAGGGTTGGCTGTTTCTAAGGCTACGAGTGGTCAATTTCATGGGGAAAAATATGAGAATTCAAATTACAGATTGGGGATTCGAGGGGAGGGTAAAAGATCTCCAAAATTAAAACTTAACCGGTTCAGCTATAGCAGTCTGTACAACGAGCTAGGGTTGGCTATTTCTAAGGCTACGAGTGGTCAATTTCATGGGAAAAATTATGAGAATTCAAATTACAGATTGGAGAATCGAGGGGACGGAAAAGATCTGCAAAAATAAGACTGAACCGGTTCAGCTATACCAGTCTGTACAACGAGCTAGGGTTGGCTAATACAAAGGCTTCGAGTGGTCAATTTGATTGGAAAAATTAGGAGAATTCAAATTCGAGATTGGTGATTCAGAGGACTGGGAAAGATCTGCAAAAATAATACTGAACCGGTTCAGCTGTAGCAGTCTGTACAACGAGCTAGGGTTGGCTGTTTCTAAGGCTACGAGTGTTCAATTTTGTGGGAAAAATTATGAGAATTCAAATTACAGATTGGGGAGTCCAAGGAATGTTAAAGATCTGCAAAAATAAAACTGAACCGGTTCAGCTATAGCAGGCTGTACAACGAGCTAGGGTTGGCTGTTTACAAGGCTACGTGTGGTCAATTTCATGGGAAAAAATATGAGAATTCAAATTACAGATTGGGGAATCAAGGGGACGGTAAAAGATCTGCAAAAATAAAACTTAACTGGTTCAGCTATAGCAGTCTGTACAACGAGCTAGGGTTGACTGTTTCTAAGGCTACGAGTGGTCAATGTCATGGGAAAAAAATATGAGAATTCAAATTACATATTGGGGAATCAAAGGAATCTAAAAGATCTGCAAAAATAAAACTTAACCGGTTCAGCTATAGCAGTCTGTACAACGAGCTAGGGTTGGCTGTTTCTAAGGCTACGAGTGGTCAATTTCATGGGGAAAAATATAAGAATTCAAATTACAGATTGGGGATTCGAGGGGAGGGTAAAAGATCTGCAAAAATAAAACTTAACTGGTTTAGCTATAGCAGTCTGTACAACGAGCTAGGGTTGGCTGTTTCTAAGGATACGAGTGGTCAATTTCATGGGGAAAAATATGAGAATTCAAATTACAAATTGGGGATTCGAGGGGAGGGTAAAAGATCTGCAAAAATAAAACTTAACTGGTTCAGCTATAGCAGTCTGTACAACGAGCTAGGGTTGACTGTTTCTAAGGCTACGAGTGGTCAATGTCATGGGAAAAAAATATGAGAATTCAAATTACATATTGGGGAATCAAAGGAATGTAAAAGATCTGCAAAAATAAAACTTAACCGGTTCAGCTATAACTGTCTGTACAACGAGCTAGGGATGGCTGTTTCTAAGGCTACGAGTGGTCAATTTCATGGGGAAAAATATTAGAATTCAAATTACAGATTGGGGATTCAAGGGGAGGGTAAAAGATCTGCAAAAATAAAACTTAACTGGTTCAGCTATAGCAGTCTGTACAACGAGCTAGGGTTGACTGTTTCTAAGGCTACGAGTGGTCAATGTCATGGGAAAAAAATATGAGAATTCAAATTACATATTGGGGAATCAAAGGAATGTAAAAGATCTGCAAAAATAAAACTTAACCGGTTCAGCTATAGCTGTCTGTACAACGAGCTAGGGATGGCTGTTTCTAAGGCTACGAGTGGTCAATTTCATGGGGAAAATATAAGAATTCAAATTACAGATTGGGGATTCGAGGGGAGGGTAAAAGATCTGCAAAAATAAAACTTAACTGGTTTCGCTATAGCAGTCTGTACAACGAGCTAGGGTTGGTTGTTTCTAAGGTTACGAGTGGTCAATTTCATGGGGAAAAATATAAGAATTCAAATTACAGATTGGGGATTCGAGGGGACGGTAAAAGATCTGCAAAATTAAAACTGAACCGGTTCAGCTACAGCAGTCCGTACAACGAGTTAGGGTTGGCTGTTTCTAAGGCTACGAGTGGTCAATTTCATGGGGAAAAATATGAGAATTCAAATTACAGATTGGGGATTCGAGGGGACGGTATAAGATCTGCAAAAATAAAACTGAACCGGTTCAGCTATAGCAGTCCGTACAACGAGCTAGGGTTGGCTGTTTCTAAGGCTACGAGTGGTCAATTTCATGGGAAAAAATATGAGAATTCAAATTCCAGATTGGGGAATCCAAGGAATGTAAAAGATCTGCAAAAATAAAACTGAACCGGTTCAGCTATAGCAGTCTGTACAACGAGCTAGGGTTGGCTGTTTCTAAGGCTACGAGGGGTCAATTTCATGGGAAAAAATATGAGAATTCAAATTACATATTGGGGAATCAAAGGAATGTAAAAGATCTGCAAAAATAAAACTGAACCGGTTCAGCTATAGCAGTCTGTACAACGAGCTAGGGTTGGCTGTTTCCAAGGCTACCTGCGGTCAATTTAATGGGAAAAAATATGAGAATTCAAATTACAGATTGGGGATTCGAGAGGACAGTAAAAGATCTGCAAAAATAAAACTTAACTGGTTTAGCTATAGCAGTCTATACAACGAGCTAGGGTTGGCTGTTTCTAAGGCTACGAGTGGTCAATTTCATGGGGAAAAATATAAGAATTCAAATTACAGATTGGGGATTCGAGGGGAGGGTAAAAGGTCTGCAAAAATAAAACTTAACTGGTTTAGCTATAGCAGTCTGTACAACGAGCTAGGGTTGGCTGTTTCTAAGGCTACGAGTGGTCAATTTCATGGGGAAAAGTATGAGAACTCAAATTACAGATTGGGGATTCGAAGGGACGGTAAAAAATCTGCAAAAATAAAACTGAACCGGTTCAGCTACAGCAGTCTGTACAACGAGCTAGGGTTGGCTGTTTCTAAGGCTACGAGTGGTCAATTTCATGGGGAAAAATATGAGAATTCAAATTACAGATTGGGGATTCGAGGGGAGGGTAAAAGATCTCCAAAATTAAAACTTAACCGGTTCAGCTATAGCAGTCTGTACAACGAGCTAGGGTTGGCTATTTCTAAGGCTACGAGTGGTCAATTTCATGGGAAAAATTATGAGAATTCAAATTACAGATTGGAGAATCGAGGGGACGGAAAAGATCTGCAAAAATAAGACTGAACCGGTTCAGCTATACCAGTCTGTACAACGAGCTAGGGTTGGCTAATACAAAGGCTTCGAGTGGTCAATTTGATTGGAAAAATTAGGAGAATTCAAATTCGAGATTGGTGATTCAGAGGACTGGGAAAGATCTGCAAAAATAATACTGAACCGGTTCAGCTGTAGCAGTCTGTACAACGAGCTAGGGTTGGCTGTTTCTAAGGCTACGAGTGTTCAATTTTGTGGGAAAAATTATGAGAATTCAAATTACAGATTGGGGAGTCCAAGGAATGTTAAAGATCTGCAAAAATAAAACTGAACCGGTTCAGCTATAGCAGGCTGTACAACGAGCTAGGGTTGGCTGTTTACAAGGCTACGTGTGGTCAATTTCATGGGAAAAAATATGAGAATTCAAATTACAGATTGGGGAATCAAGGGGACGGTAAAAGATCTGCAAAAATAAAACTTAACTGGTTCAGCTATAGCAGTCTGTACAACGAGCTAGGGTTGACTGTTTCTAAGGCTACGAGTGGTCAATGTCATGGGAAAAAAATATGAGAATTCAAATTACATATTGGGGAATCAAAGGAATCTAAAAGATCTGCAAAAATAAAACTTAACCGGTTCAGCTATAGCAGTCTGTACAACGAGCTAGGGTTGGCTGTTTCTAAGGCTACGAGTGGTCAATTTCATGGGGAAAAATATAAGAATTCAAATTACAGATTGGGGATTCGAGGGGAGGGTAAAAGATCTGCAAAAATAAAACTTAACTGGTTTAGCTATAGCAGTCTGTACAACGAGCTAGGGTTGGCTGTTTCTAAGGATACGAGTGGTCAATTTCATGGGGAAAAATATGAGAATTCAAATTACAAATTGGGGATTCGAGGGGAGGGTAAAAGATCTGCAAAAATAAAACTTAACTGGTTCAGCTATAGCAGTCTGTACAACGAGCTAGGGTTGACTGTTTCTAAGGCTACGAGTGGTCAATGTCATGGGAAAAAAATATGAGAATTCAAATTACATATTGGGGAATCAAAGGAATGTAAAAGATCTGCAAAAATAAAACTTAACCGGTTCAGCTATAACTGTCTGTACAACGAGCTAGGGATGGCTGTTTCTAAGGCTACGAGTGGTCAATTTCATGGGGAAAATATAAGAATTCAAATTACAGATTGGGGATTCGAGGGGAGGGTAAAAGATCTGCAAAAATAAAACTTAACTGGTTTAGCTATAGCAGTCTGTACAACGAGCTAGGGTTGGTTGTTTCTAAGGCTACGAGTGGTCAATTTCATGGGGAAAAATATAAGAATTCAAATTACAGATTGGGGATTCGAGGGGACGGTAAAAGATCTGCAAAATTAAAACTGAACCGGTTCAGCTACAGCAGTCCGTACAACGAGTTAGGGTTGGCTGTTTCTAAGGCTACGAGTGGTCAATTTCATGGGGAAAAATATGAGAATTCAAATTACAGATTGGGGATTCGAGGGGATGGTATAAGATCTGCAAAAATAAAACTGAACCGGTTCAGCTATAGCAGTCCGTACAACGAGCTAGGGTTGGCTGTTTCTAAGGCTACGAGTGGTCAATTTCATGGGAAAAAATATGAGAATTAAAATTCCAGATTGGGGAATCCAAGGAATGTAAAAGATCTGCAAAAATAAAACTGAACCGGTTCAGCTATAGCAGTCTGTACAACGAGCTAGGGTTGGCTGTTTCTAAGGCTACGAGGGGTCAATTTCATGGGAAAAAATATGAGAATTCAAATTACATATTGGGGAATCAAAGGAATGTAAAAGATCTGCAAAAATAAAACTGAACCGGTTCAGCTATAGCAGTCTGTACAACGAGCTAGGGTTGGCTGTTTCCAAGGCTACCTGCGGTCAATTTAATGGGAAAAAATATGAGAATTCAAATTACAGATTGGGGATTCGAGAGGACAGTAAAAGATCTGCAAAAATAAAACTTAACTGGTTTAGCTATAGCAGTCTATACAACGAGCTAGGGTTGGCTGTTTCTAAGGCTACGAGTGGTCAATTTCATGGGGAAAAATATAAGAATTCAAATTACAGATTGGGGATTCGAGGGGAGGGTAAAAGGTCTGCAAAAATAAAACTTAACTGGTTTAGCTATAGCAGTCTGTACAACGAGCTAGGGTTGGCTGTTTCTAAGGCTACGAGTGGTCAATTTCATGGGGAAAAGTATGAGAATTCAAATTACAGATTGGGGATTCGAAGGGACGGTAAAAAATCTGCAAAAATAAAACTGAACCGGTTCAGCTACAGCAGTCTGTACAACGAGCTAGGGTTGGCTGTTTCTAAGGCTACGAGTGGTCAATTTCATGGGGAAAAATATAAGAATTCAAATTACAGATTGGGGATTCGAAGGGAGGGTAAAATATCTGCCAAAAATAAAACTTAACTGGTTTAGCTATAGCAGTCTGTACAACGAGCTAGGGTTGGCTGTTTCTAAGGCTACGAGTGGTCTATTTCATGGGGAAAAATATGAGAATTCAAATTACAGATTGGGGATTCGAGGGGACGGTAAAAGATCTGCAAAATTAAAAGTGAACCGGTTCAGCTACAGCAGTCCGTACAACGAGCTAGGGTTGGCTGTTTCTAAGGCTACGAGTGGTCAATTTCATGGGGAAAAATATGAGAATTCAAATTACAGATTGGGGATTCGAGGGGACGGTATAAGATCTGCAAAAATAAAACTGAACCGGTTCAGCTATAGCAGTCCGTACAACGAGCTAGGGTTGGCTGTTTCTTAGGCTACGAGTGGTCAATTTCATGGGAAAAAATATGAGAATTCAAATTACAGATTGGGGAATCCAAGGAATGTAAAAGATCTGCAAAAATAAAACTGAACCGGTTCAGCTATAGCAGTCTGTACAACGAGCTAGGGTTGGCTGTTTCTAAGGCTACGAGGGGTCAATTTCATGGGAAAAAGTATGAGAATTCAAATAACATATTGGGGAATCAAAGGAATGTAAAAGATCTGCAAAAATAAAACTGAACCAGTTCAGCTATAGCAGTCTGTACAACAAGCTAGGGTTGGCTGTTTCTAAGGCTACGAGTGGTCAATTTCATGGGGAAAAATATGAGAATTCAAATTACAGATTGGGGATTCGAGGGGATGGTAAAAGATCTGCAAAAATAAAACTTAACTGGTTCAGCTATAGCAGTCTGTACAACGAGCTAGGGTTGGCTGTTTCTAAGGCTACGAGTGGTCAATTTCATGGGAAAAAATATGAGAATTCAAATTACAGATTGGGGATTCGAGGGGACGGAAAAGATCTGCAAAAATAAGACTGAACCGGTTCAGCTATACCAGTCTGTACAACGAGCTAGGGTTGGCTAATACAAAGGCTTCGAGTGGTCAATTTGATTGGAAAAATTGTGAGAATTCAAATTTGAGATTGGTGATTCAGACGAATGGGAAAGATCTGCAAAAATAATACTGAACCGATTCAGCTATAGCAGTCTGTAGAATGAGCTAGGGTTGGCTGATACAAGGGCTACGAGTGGTAAATTTGATGGAAAAAAACACGAGAATTCAAATTAGTGATTGAGGATTCAAAGGGATGGGGAAAGATCTTCTAAACCATAATTGTATCAACTGAACCGGTTCAAATATTCCAGTCTGTACAGTGAGCTAGGGTTGGCTGTTTGTAAGGCTACAAGTGGTCAATTTGATGGAAAAAAATATGAGAATTCAAATTTGAGATTGAGGATTCAAAGGATTGGAAAAGATCTGCAAAAATAATACTGAACCGGTTTAGCTATAGCAGTCGGTACAATGAGCTAGGGTTGGCTGATACAAGGGCTACGAATGGTTAATTTGATGGAAAAAAACGCGAGAATTCAAATTAATGATTGAGGACTCAAGTTGACGAGAAAAGATCTACTAAAACATAAATCTATCGACTAAACCGGTTCAAATATTCCAGCCTGTACAGTGAGCTAGGGTTGGCTGTTTCTAAGGCTACAGTTGGTCAATTTGATGGGAAAAAATATTAGAATTCAAATTAGAGATTGAGGATTCAAAGGAATGGAAAAGATCTGCAAAAATAATACTGAACCGGTTCAGCTATAGCAGTCTGTACAACGAGCTAGGGTTGTCTGATACAAAGGCTACGAGTGGTCAATTTGTTGGGAAAAAATATGAGAATTCAAATTAGATGGTGAGGATTCAAAGGAATGGAAAAGATCTGCAAAAATAATACTGAACCGGTTCAGCTATAACAATCTGTACAACGGGCCGATGTTGCATGATAAGACGGCTAGAAGTGGTGAATTTGATGGGAAAAAGTATTTGAAATCTAATTAGAGATTGAGGATTCAAGGGGATGGAAAAGATATGCTAAAATACAAACGAATCGAACTGAAACCGTTCAGATATTCCACTCGATACAATGACCTAGGATTGGCTATTTCAAAGGCTACGAGGGGTGACTTTGATGGGAGAAATGATGAGAATTCAAATTAGAGACAGAGGATTCAAAGGAATGGAAAAGATCAGCAAAAATAAAAGTGAACTGGTTCAGCTATAGCATCTGTACAACGAGCTAGGGTTGGCTTATACAAAGTCTACGAGTGGTCAATTTGAGGGCAAAAAATATGAGAATTCAAATTAGAGATTGAGGATTCAAAGGAATGGAAAAGATCCGCAAAAATAATACTGAACCGGTTCAGCTATACCAGTCTGTACAACGAGCTAGGGTTGGTTGATACAAAGGCTTCGAGTGGTCAATTTGAGGGGAAAAAATATGAGAATTCAAATTAGAGATTGGTGATTCAAAGGAATCGAAAATATCTGCAAAAAATAATACGGAACCGGTTCAGCTATAGCAGTCTGTACAACGAGCTAGCGTTGGCTGATACAACGGCTACGAATGGTCAATTTGATGGAAAATAACGCGAGAATTCAAATTAGTCATTGAGGATTCAAGGGGACGGGAAAAGATCTTCTAAAACATAAATCTATCGACTCAACCGGTTCAAATATTCCAGTCTGTACAGTGAGCTAGGGTTGGCTGTTTCTAAGGCTACAAGTGGCCAATTTGATGGGAAAAAATATGAGAATTCAAATTAGAGATTGAGGATTGAATGGAATGGAAAAGATCTGCAAAAATAATACTAAACCGGTTCGGCTATAGCAGTCTGTACAACGAGCTAGGGTTGGCTGATACAAAAGCTACGAGTGGTCAATTTGATGGGAAAAAATATGAGAATTCAAATTGGAGATTTAGGATTCAAAAGAATGGAAAATATCTGCAAAAATAAAAGTGAACCGGTTCAGCAATAGCAGTTTGTACAACGAGCTAGGGTTGGCTGATACAAATGTTACGAGTGGTCAATTTGATTGGACAAAATATGAGAATTCAAATTAGATATTGGTGATTCAAAGGAATGGAAAGGATCTGCAAAAATAATACTGAACCGGTTCAGCTCTAGCAGTCTGTACAACGAGCTAGGGTTGGCTGATACAAGGGCTACGAGTGGTCAATTTGATTGAAAAAAACGCGAGAATTCAAATTAGTGATTTAGGATTCAAGGGGATGGGAAAAGATCTGCTAAAACATAAATGTATCAACTGAAACGGTTCAAATATTCCAGTCTGTACAGTGAGCTAGGGTTGGCTGTTTCTAAGGCTACAAGTGGTCAATTTGTTGGGAAAAAATATGAGAATTCAAATTAGAGATTGAGGATTCAAAGGAATGGAAAAGATATGCAAAAATAATACTGAACCAGTTCAACTATACCAGTCTGTACAACGGGCTAAGGTTGGCTGATACAAAGGCTACGAGTGGTCAATTTGATGGGAAAAAATAAAAGAATTCAAATTAGAGATTGGGGATTGAAGGGGATGGGAAAAGATCTGCTAAAAGATAAGTCTATTGACTGAACCGGTTCAAATGTATCAACTTTACCGGTTCAAATGTATCAACTGTACAGTGACCTAGGGTTGTCTGTTTCTAAGGCTACAAGTGGTCAATTTGATGAGAAAAAATATGAGAATTCAAACTAGAGATTGAGTATTCAAAGGGATGGGAAAAGATCAGCTAAAACATAAATGAATCGGACTAAAACAGTTCACATATTCCAGTATATACAATGAGCTACGGTTGGCTGTTTCGAAGGCTACGATTGGTCAATTTGATGGGAAAAAGGATGAGAATTCAAATTAGAGAATGAGGATTCATAGGAATGGAAAATATCTGCACAAATAATACTAAACCGGTGCAGCAATACCAGTCTGTACAGTGAGCTAGGGTTGGCTGACACAAAAGCTAGGAATGGTCAAAGGGGCAGAAAAGATCAGCAAAAATAATACTGAACCGGTTTAGCTATACCAATCTGTACGACGAGCTAGGGTTGCTTGATACGACGACTAGGAGTGATGAATTTGTTGGGAAAAAGTATTGGAATTCAAATTAGAGAATGAGGATTCAAGGGGACGGGAAAAGATCTGCTAAAACATAAATCTATCGACTGAACCGGTTCAAATATTCCAGTCGGTATAATGACCTAGGGTTGGCTGTTTCAAAGGCTACCAGTGGTCAATTTGATGGGAAAAAAGATGAGAATTCAAATTAGAGATTGAGGATTCAAAGGAATGGAAAAGATCTGTAAAAATAACACTGAACCGGTTCAGCTATACCACTCTGTACAACGAGCTAGGTTTGGCTGACGCAACGGCTACGAGCGGTGAATTTGATGGGAAAAAATACGAGAATTCAAATTAGAGATTGAGGATTCAAGGGGACTGGAAAAGTTATGCTAAAACATAAATCTATCGACTGAACCGGTTCAAATATTCCAGTCTTTACAATGAGCTAGGGTTGGCTGTTTCAAAGGCTAGAAGTGGTCAATTTGATGGGGAAAAGTATTTGAATTCAAATTAGAGATTGAGGATTCAAGGGGATGGAAAAGATATGCTAAAATATAAATGAATCGAACTGAAACCGTTCAGATATTCCACTCTGTACAATGACCTAGGATTGGCTATTTCAAAGGCTACGAGCGGTGAATTTGATGGGAAAAATGATGAGAATTCAAATTAGAGATAGAGGATTCAAAGGAATGGAAAAGATCTGCAAAAATAATCCTGAACCAGTTCAGCTATAATAGTCTTTACAACGAGCTAGGATTGGCTGATACAAACCCTACGAGTGGTCAATTTGATAGGAAAAAACACGAAAATTCAAATTAGTGATTAAGGATTCAAGGGGATGGGAAAAGATCGGCTAAATCATAAATTTATCAACTGAACCGGTTCAAATATTCCAGTCTGTACAGTGAGCTAGGGTTGGCTATTTCAAAGGCTACTAGTGGTCAATTTGATGGGAAAAAATATGAGAATTCAAATTAGAGATTGAGGATTCAAAGGAATGGAAAAGATCTGCAAAAATAACACTGAACCGGATCAGCTGTACTAGTCTGTATATGGAGCTAGGGTTGACTGACACAATAGCTAGGAGTGGTCAATTTGATGGGAAAAAATAGTAGAATTCAAATTAGAGATTGAGGATTCAAAGGGGTAGAAAAAATCTGCAAAAATAATACTGAACCGGTTTAGCTATACCAATCTGTACGACGAGCTAGGGTTGCCTGGTACGACGACTAGGAGTGATGATTTTGATGGGAAAAAGTATTGGAATTCAAATTAGAGATTGAGAATTCAAGGGGACGGGAAAAGATCTGCTAAAACATAAATCTATCGACTAAACCGATTCAAATATTCCAGTCTGTACAATGAGCTAGGGTTCGCTGTTTCAAAGGCTACGAGTGGTCAATTTGATGGGAAAAAAGATGAGAATTCAAATTAGAGATTGAGGATTCAAAGGAATGGAAAAGATCTGCAAAAATAATATTGAACCGGTTCAGCTATACCAGTCTATACAACGAGCTAGGGTTGGCTGACACAAAGGCTACGAGCGGTGAATTTGATGGGAAAAAATACGAGAATTCAAATTAGAGATTGAGGATTCAGGGGACGGGAAAAGATCTGCTAAAACATAAATCTATCGACTAAACCGGTTCAAATATTCCATTCTGTACACATGAGCTAAGGTTGGCTGTTGCCTGATACGACGGCTAGAAGTGGTGAATTTGATGGGAAAAAACACGAAAATTCAAATTAGTGATTGAGGATTCAAGAGGATGGGAAAAGATCGGCTAAAACATAAATGTATCAACTGAACCGGTTCAAATATTCCAGTCTGTACAGCGAGCTAGGGTTGGCTGTTTCAAAGGCTACTAGTGGTCAATTTGATGGGAAAAAATATGAGAATTCAAATTAGAGATTGAGGATTCAAATGAATGGAAATGGTCTGCAAAAATAATACTGAATCGGATTAGCTATACTAGTCTGTACAGCGAGCTAGGGTTGGCTGACACAAAAGCTAGGAGTGGTCAATTTGATGGGAACAAATAATAGAATTCAAATTAGAGATTGAGGATTCAAAGGGGTAGAAAAGATCTGCAAAAATAATACTTAACCGGTTTAGCTATACCAATCTGTACGACGAGCTAGGGTTGCCTGGTACGACGACTAGGAGTGATGAATTTGATGGGAAAAAGTATTGGAATTCAAATTAGAGATTGAGGATTCAAGGGGACGGGAAAAGATCTGCTAAAACATAAATCTATCGACTGAACCGGTTCAAATATTCCAGTCTGTACAATGAGCTAGGGTTGGCTATTTCAAAGGCTACGAGTGGTCAATTTGATGGGAAAAAAGATGAGAATTCAAATTAGAGATTGAGGATTCAAAGGAATGGAAAAGATCTGCAAAAACAATACTGAACCGGTTCAGCTATAACAATCTGTACAACGGGCCTGTGTTGCCTGATACGACGGCTAGAAGTGGTGAATTTGATGGGGAAAAGTGTTTGAATTCAAATTAGAGATTGAGGATTCAAGGGGATGGAAAAGATATGCTAAAATATAAATGAATCGAACTGAAACCGTTCAGATATTCCAGTCTGTACAATGACCTAGGATTGGCTATTTCAAAGGCTACGAGGGTGTTGGTAATTTTTAACAACAATATTAAAACCTTGCAAGTGCACAAATCAAATGATAGTATAGTACGCAAGCAAGGGTCATTCCCACAGAGATTGTAATCTAAAGAGATGTTTATCAATGTCACACAAAGAAAACTAGAACACAATTAAACATGAAAACAAAATAAAGATTGAAATCACAAGGACTTCCACACACACGCCAACACCAAGGGGGTTTTGATTTGATTTTGTAAATAAAAGAAAACAAAACAGAATTTAAATTAGAGTTTAAGAGAAATTAGTTTAAAATCAATCAAGAACAATAGCTAGGACTCACTATCCACCTCCAAACAATCAATCAATCCATAAACAACAATAGATAATCAATTTCTAGCAAGCATATGATGACGACACTCACAACAAGATCATGGCATTTGACTCGAGTTGTATGATTCTCTCTTAAGTGTATGTAAAGTGTATGGCATTTACATCAATACGTGTATTCTTAATTGAAATCCAATATGGCATTTACTCAAATTAACAATCAAGAATCCATTAAGATCAAAGAGAATATGAGTGTCACAAAAACCCTAAAACATGGCATTTGTTATTAGGAATTCAAGAATCGATTTCTCATAACTAGTTCTTAACCCAATTATTCGTTGCAAACAAGAACACATTCAATATGGCAATTGACCTATGTTCTACAACAATTTAATTCCGATACATGCTTCAAAGTTAGCTACTCAAAGAAACAAAATATCAGAATTCACATAACATAGAGAAACCGAAATCATCACGTTTGTAGAAACTGAAAAATCCATTCAAACTTGTTTATAGAATTGAAATCATGTTTAGGGCTTCAATATTAAGCCCTAACTAACAAGAAATTAGTTACTCATGTTCTGGGATGAACTCAAAAATAAATACATAAGAACTGAAAATTAAAAGAAGAAAGGAAAAGAAAGAACTCGCTGGCAGCTTTTTCCTCTTGCGCGGTTGATCTCCTTAGGACGTGAATCCTCTGTATGGGGCCTTGGCTGGCCTTTTATATGACTTACATCAAAGTCCTAAACCCTAAAATTGACTGAAAAGTCGTCCAAGAAGTCTTGGTAAACAAGGAATCCAAATAGGAAAGTAAAGATCACAATTCCTAACTCCACAGGGAAATACAGCTCAGCCCAATTGTCACACGATTTGGGGATCTTCGGCCTTCTAGAAAAATCAGGAAAAATATATTTTAGAAAGATAAATGTCTTATCTTTCCAACCATATATAGCACGTAACTTGGAAAATTCGGGAAGGCTTCCGTTTCTTCATATTCACGTAACATGTACGAAACTGTCCTGTCTGCACGTGGGCTAACTTTACTTGTAATACTGTACCAATTGGCTTGGTAGAAAATTCTAGAAAAATCACAGATTGAACTTCGAGGTGTTAGCTTTCATCTCCAATTGACCTTGCGCTAAAATTCCTCCGAAAAGTTGATTTTCCCTTAAAAACCTTCTAAGAGCGCAGAAAAGCTGAAAATCAGAAAAGTGAAGTAATAAGCCCTTTTTAAATCTAATTCTTCTATAAAACCTAAGTAAAAAGAGTACATAAATGAGTATATTTATGGACTTATCAAATACCCACAACTTAGATTTTGCTAGTCCTCGAGCAAAACAACACGGAAAATAAAAACAAAAGAACAAAGACTCAACGCAAACAAGCGATCGACTAACTTCCCAATATTGATCTCAGAGATCATCACCAACCGTTAGCTAACTTCCAAGAAATAAGCAACAATAACTCAAGACATTATCAAAGGGTTAACCAAACTTTAATTGAACAACTTGGAGTGTCGTGTGTGACATAGCCAACATTAACATAACTACGACTTATGCTTCACAAAAGTTAAATAACCAAATAAGAACAAGCTTTGACTTCAATTCTCACCAAGTATGTTCACTCCAATGACAGCACTCGAAATTTGACTAGGTAGTGTCACTCATATATGTGAGAGGAATCAAAGCACTAGGATGTACTCACATAATTGAAATAAAGGCACATGACAAATATAAAAGATCTCATGGAAAGATATCGCATACTTGAAAACATTTAAACCATCCGACCATAGTACTTCCACACCTATTCTCCACATGAGGAATCACACTTCTCCTTGGATCAAGTAAGACTTTCACTAAGGTTGTAATGGGGCTTAGGGTGATGGGTGAAACAAGAAAAAGATAAGGAATGAACAAATTCTAAGGAATTCATAGAGCTTTCCATGAAAATTATAACATCTTGCACTTTGAGCACGGAATTGATACTGTCTTGAATTTTCTTTTTTTTCTCCTTTTTTTTTCACACAATTTTTTATTTTCTAACTCCATTAGCTTTCTAATCAACCCATGTAGCGAGTGTTAGGCCAATGACTCCCAAGCTAACTAGCTTTAGGGCATTAAATGTAAAACACTCCTACGGCTTAATAACTCAAGTTGAAAAGGCTTCGAAATTAGTTTTTATTTTTTATTTTTTATTTTTTTTATTTATTAGATAGTATCCTTCACTTTCCACATGATTGAACAATTTGAGCAATTCTCCCTTAACAACGAAAATACTCAACAAAACTCCTTAGAAGGGTGTAGGAAAAACATATGATAGATTAAGGTGAGGAGAATTGGGTAAAGAACGAAAAAGGCTTACATAAAAGGCACAAGGGGGTTAACTAGGGATATATAAAAGTGATACGGGTTGGCTAGAAGGGCTCAAACGAAAGAAACAAGGCCTATATCACTTCCAAGAATCCATGTGGTTCACGAAGTATGCCTCAAATAGATAATGAAAGTAGTTCTAGCAAACAATTTAAACATCCTCAAGTACTTAACCAAAACAAAGAATAATGAGATCACGATGACTTGTAGACAAGAAAATTATCGAATAGTATATAACACTCAAGAAAGCAAGGCATAGGCTCAAAAGCTCACATGATAAGGGTTATATAAGTCTACACCCTTATTTGGGAATTTAAATCATGTGAACTCCCCAATCGAACATCATATTAATGTGGCTATGTGCATAAGGATTTCCAAAGTCTAATCACAAAAATAAGGCTAACACAAAGATAATGTAAAGAATTATTGTCATGCTCAACATTTCTTGAAAGTTAATTGCAAATAAAATTCAATCTCCTCATAGAATTGGGAAGTGACTACCACAAACAAATAAAAACAAGACTCAAAGTAAAAGAAAATATGTTTGGGTTTTATGACATTTTGCAGATTTTTTTATTTTTTATTTTTATTTTTTAGAGAAAAACAAAACGAAAACAAAACAAAACAACAAAATAAAACTAATTAAATAAAAACCAAAAGTTGAAAGGAATTGAAAATCAATAAACAAAACTGCAATTCTGACCCAGGCGCAAAGAATTACACGTATCTCACAAAATACTTGGCCAAACTTCACGTTCTTTATATGGTTGGATTCAGAACGAAAAAACAAAGATTGCTGCATAAGCCAAAATACAAAAACAGCAGCAGAAAAGAACAGAATTGGAAACAAAGACAGAGGACTGCTACATGCATTATGAAACCAAAGAACTCACTCACCCACAACTTAAAACAAACATTGTCCTCAATGTTTAAAACAAAGAAAACTAAGTCATGCAAAATCAATTAAAGAGAGAGAGAGGGTGTGAGAACTTCCTGGGTTTGTGTAGGTGTATGGATGCGCAAAGCATAGAATATGTCGAAGTGAGAGAGGATAGACAATGTGACGAACTTAAACACCCACAACTTGCTTCTTGGAATGTCAACGGACCCATAATAGCTTCTAAAAGTCTCGGAATGCGATGAAATTGGAACAAAATTGAGCTGGAAATGGAATCATAAAAATCTGGAAATCCGACTTTTAGCGACGAAAAATTTGATGAACACCACTGCTAAAACCTCTTTGGTGACGAAAAATCCTATGAACACCATCGCTAAAACCTCTTTGGTGACGAAAAATCTTCAAATTCTGGGCAAAACAGCAACTGCCTTTTTTTGTGTTTTAGGTCCGTTTTTGAGCTTCAAATCGTCCTAAAACATAATGTAGGCCACCGGAGGCCCCCAAACCTGGTCCAAAACATCAAAATAACTATTCTAAACATGTTGGTAGCATCAGATTGACCTGAAAAACAGCAAAAAATAAGTTAGGCAGAAATTCTAGTTTTGACCAAAATAAGAACATAAAAGCTATTTTTCTATTTTCTGGCATTTAAACTCAACCAATGACCAAAAAAACTTCTGTAACACATCTGAAACGTGCTGCAAACATCCTAGGGCCATAACAATGCGAAGATTTTTCTTTGGAACACAAAATCTATTATTTGATGAAGCAAAACTTAACAAAAACAAAAATATGAAAATTGTACGAGAAATCACACATAAACTAAAAACAAAAGTTAAGAATGCTTGGGTTGCCTCCCAAGAAGTGCTAAGTTTAAAGTCTTCAGCCAGATGCGGTTCTTTAGATGATTAAACAATAGATGGGGGTGGTGCATCCACATGCATGCTCTCTTTTCCCAGCTCAAAAGATTCATAGTATGGCTTCAAGCGATGTTCGTTCACTTTAAATATGTTTCCCGTCTTGTCATTTTGAATCTCAACTGCACCATGAGAGAAAACATTAGTAACAACAAAAGGACCGTACCATCTAGAACGTAACTTACCTGGGAATAGCCGGAGACGTGAATTGAAGAGCAAGACTTTCTGCCCTATTTCAAAGGTCTTCCTTTGAATGGCATTGTCATGAAATGCCTTAGTCCTTTCCTTATAAATCCGTGCACTCTCATAGGCATCATTCCTCATCTCATCCAATTCATTCAATTGGAGTCGCCTTGCATCTCCAGCCTCTTTCATATCGAAATTGAATTTTTTGATTGCCCAAAATGCTCTATGTTCAAGTTCAACCGGAAGGTGACATGCTTTACCATAAACCAAACGAAAAGGAGACATACCAATGGGGGTTTTGTAGGGTGTCCTATATGCCCATAATGCGTCATTAAGTCTCAAGCTCCAATCCTTCCTCGTAGGGCTCACGGTTTTCTCCAAGATTTGCTTGATTTCTCGGTTACTAATCTCCACTTGTCCACTTGTTTGGGGATGATAAGGTGTTGAGACCTTATGTGTAATTCCATACCGCTTTAAAAGTGCCTCAAATGACCTATTACAAAAGTAGCTGCCTCCATCGCTGATAATGGCTCTTGGTGTTCCAAACCTAGAAAAAATGTTGTCCTTCACAAAGCTCAAAACAACTTTCGAATCATTAGTCCGGGTAGGAATTGCTTCCACCCATTTAGAGACATAGTCAACAGCAAGAAGGATGTAAATAAAGCCATAAGATGAAGGGAATGGTCCCATAAAATCAATGCCCCACACATCAAATATTTCAACAATAAGGATAGGCGTTAAAGGCATTTGATCCCTAGAGCTAATGTTACCGGTTCTTTGACATCTATCACATGTGGAACAATAAGTATATGCATCTTTGAACAAGCTAGGCCAATAAAAACCACATTGCAATACTTTAAGGGCTGTTTTCTTAGTACCAAAATGTCCACCACATGCAGATGAATGACAAAAGGTAAGTATAGAATTAAATTCAGATTCGGACACGCACCTTCTAACAATCTGATCCGGACAATATTTCCATAAGTATGGATCATCCCAAACATAATACTTACTTGTTTTCACAAGCTTATCCTTTTGAGCTCGAGTGAGATCCTCCGGAATCAGTTTTGAAGCTTTGTAATTGATAATGTCAGCATACCAAGGGTCCTTGGCTTCGAGGGTGAAGAGTTGCTCATCGGGGAAACTTTCACGTAGAGGAAGCATGTCCTCTTCTTCATTGGATCCGTGCACCAGCCTACTCAAATGGTCAGCCACCACGTTTTCACTCCCTTTCTTGTCTCTAATCACCAAATCGAATTCTTGAAGCAAGAGAGTCCACCTAATCAGTCGCGGCTTGGCGTCCTTCTTGTGGAGGAGGTACCTAAGTGCTGCATGATCAGAGAATACAATTACTTTAGTGCCAATAAGATATGATCTAAATTTCTCTAAAGCAAAAATAACAGCCAGCAACTCCTTTTCCGTAGTTGAATAATTCAACTGAGCATCATTCAAAGTCCGGGAGGCATAATAGATGGCATGTGGTACGTTGTGCACTCTTTGTCCAAGCACGGCCCCCACTGCATAATCCGAGTTGTCACACATCAACTCAAAGGGAAAATTCCAATCTGGAGGCTGCATGATAGGGGCAGATGTCAAAAGCTCCTTAAGCTTGTTAAATGCAGCCAAGCACTCTTCATTAAACTCGAATTCCACATCTTTGCCAAGCAACCGACATAGGGGCCTTGCTATCTTTGAAAAGTCCTTGATGAAACGCCTATAGAACCCTGCATGTCCTAGGAATGACCTAATCTCCTTCACGGTTTTGGGGGGCTGCAAGCTTCTCACAATGTCGATTTTTGCCTTGTCCACTTCAATTCCCCTACAAGAGATAATGTGACCCAAGACAATACCCTACTGTACCATGAAGTGGCACTTCTCCCAGTTGGGCACTAAATTGCATTCCTGACACCTTTTCAACACTAAAGAAAGGTTGTGAAGACAAATATCAAATGAATCACCAAAAACAGAAAAATCATCCATAAATACCTCTATTATCTCCTCCACCATATCAGAAAAAATTGACATCATGCAACGTTGAAAAGTGGCAGGTGCGTTACATAAACCAAAAGGCATACGCCTATAAGCAAACGTACCAAATGGACAGGTGAAGGTGGTCTTTTCTTGATCTTTCGGAGCAATGGCAATTTGATTGTATCCGGAGTATCCATCCAAGAAGCAATAATGACTATGACCTGCAAGACGCTCAAGCATTTGATCAATAAATGGTAATGGAAAGTGATCCTTACGTGTCGTGGTATTGAGCTTTCTATAATCTACGCATACTCTCCAACCCGTTTGAATTCTTTGAGGCACCAACTCATTGTCTTCATTCTTCACAACGGTAATTCCGGATTTCTTGGGAACAACTTGGACGAGACTCACCCACTTGCTATCCGAAATGGGGTATATAATTCCCACGTCCAAAAGCTTCAAAACTTCCTTCTTAACAACTTCTTTCGTCACCGGATTCAGCCTCCTTTGGGCTTCCCTTGTAGGTTTCGAGTCTCCTTCTAAAAGGATCCTATGCATGCACTTTGTAGGGCTTATTCCTTTGATGTCTGCAATGGTCCAACCTAGGGCAGTCTTGTGCTCCCTTAGAACTAGAATTAGTTTGTCTTCTTCAGATGCACTCAAATTAGAAGCAATGATTACAGGCAGCGTCTTTTCGTTACCTAAATATGCATATTTCAAGTTCTCCGGAAGGGGTTTTAGCTCAACCTGTGGTGCTTTCACAATAGAGGGAACAAGCTTATTAGTAGATAACGGAAGAGGCTCAAAAATAGAGTTATACTTGCCTCTTTGGGGAGGCAAGGCCTCAAGCATATTCACGGCTTCAAGTACAGCTGTGTTCCCTTCTTTATTCACAGTTTTGGGGCTTTGGATGAGTGCCCTGTCCAATGGCGTCTGTCCAATGGCGTCTCTCCTTGTGATGCATTAAACGTTTCTTGTACCACCTGCTCAAGTACATCTATGGAAAAACAAGCATGATCATCATTAGGATATTTTAAAGCATCAAATACCTTAAACTCCACGGTTTCCTCATCGAATGCCATTGTGAGAGTGCCTTCATACACATCGATTTTTGTCCTTGCTGTTCTCATGAATGGACGTCCTAGAATCAATGGAAGGTCTTTTCCAGGAATAGGAACTTCCTCCATCTCGATCACTAGAAAGTCGGCTGGAAAAATTAGCTCATTCACCTTGACCAAAACATCTTCCAACACCCCCTTAGGATACTTGATTGATCGATCAGCCAATTGTATGCTCAGGGAAGTCTTCTTAAGCTCACCTAAATTTAAAGATTCAAAAATAGAAAAAGGCATCAAATTAATTGAAGCACCTAAGTCTAATAAGGCATGTTCAAACCTTTGATTTCCAATGAGACAAGATATAGTAAAACTCCCTAGATCCTTTAGTTTAGGAGGCAATTTACGCAATAGCATGGCTGAAACTTCTTCACTTAAGGCCACAGTTTCATGCTCCTTGAACTTCCTTTTATTTGTACAAAGATCTTTGAGGAATTTTGCATAGCTTGGAATTTGTTGGATTGCATCGAGCAAGGGAATGTTCACTTGCACTTTTCGGAAAGTCTCTAAGATATCCTTTGAAACTTGCTCCTTCTTTGAATTCAAAAACCTACGAGGAAAAGGAATCTTTGAAGTAATCGAATGATCCACAAGAGAACTTACCTTAGAGTTGTGACTTGGAACCGTAAGCTTGGGAGAGGGGGCAGCCACTGTTTTGGTTCAATTTCTCTCCTCACTGTCATCCTTTCCCACCTCTTTTCCACTTCGAAGAGTGATCGCCTTTGCTGTTTCATGGCCTCCATTAGGATTTGGAATTACTTTGCTTGGAAACTGTCCTGGCTCTCTTTGACTCAAGGAGGCTGCAATTTGTCCAACTTGGTTTTCAAGGCTCTTGATTGCTGTAGACATTTGTGTATGTGTTTGCCTTGTTTCCTGCATAAAATCTTGAGTGCTTAATGCCAAAGAATTAACTAACTCTTCTAAAGACTTACCTTGCCTAGGAGGTGGTGGTGGTGCATTTTGTTGAGGAACAAACTGATTTTGTTGAACCGGGGTTGTTTGCACGTTTTGGTTGTTCCTCCATCCAAAGTTAGGGTGTTGCCGCCATCCCGAATTATAGGTGTTAGAAAATGGATCGTTTCTTGGCTTTTGTTGCTGCATATAGTGTGCTTGAGCCATCTCTTCTCCATCACCATACAAACTTGGACAAGACTCCGTAGGATGTCCGGGATTAGCACACACAGCACACACTTGTGCTTGAGGGATTAACTGCTTAACAAGGTTAGTCAAATTAGCTATTTGAGGACCAATATCACTAGCACTTACCTCATAAACACCTGTTTTCTTTGGGGGAGCTCTTCGGTAATTAAATTGTTGAGAGTTTGCTGCAATGTTCTCAAACATCTCCTTAGCTTGAGTAGCACTCTTGTTCATCAAGCCTCCTCGACTAGTAGCATCAACCATCATCCTCTCCGAATCGAGTAATCCCTCATAAAAGTATTGCATAAGTAGCCAATCTTCAATTTGGTGATGAGGGCATGAAGCTAGGAGTCTCTGAAACCAATCCCAATACTCATGAAATGATTCTCCATCTAGTTGCTACACTCCCATGATCTCCTTCCTAATATGGTTTGTCTTTTGAGCTGGAAAGAACTTTGCAAGGAACTTGGAAGCCAATGCTGTCCATGTGGTGATAGATGCACTAGGTAAAGAATAGAGCCACTCCTTGGCTCGTTCCTTAAGTGAGATTGGAAACAAACGTAATCTGATTGCCTCATCACTAATCCCTCCATTGTGCATAGTCGCGCACACGGCAAAGAAATCCTTGATATGTATGTGAGGATCATCCCCAGGCTTGCCATAGAATTGTGGCAAAAGGTGAATGGTGCCACTCTTGATCTCAAAGGTGGTTGTAGTGGCTGGATACGCAATGCACGACGGCTGGTCCAATGCTTTAGGAACCGTGAAATCCTTCAAAGGTCGGGTGAGGTTGTTGAGTGCCAACTCGTCTCCCATCTTGATTGGAAGTGTAGCTTGCGTATTTGTATCTCGACGGAGATAACGAAGTGTGTTCTCTAGTTCAGGGTCGTATGGTATAAGCTTGTAACCTTGTGAACGACGACCCAGCATATACCTGAAATTGAAAACAAAACTTAATTAGATAAACAATCCCCGGCAACGGCGCCAAAAACTTGTTGGTAATTTTTAACAACAATATTAAAACCTTGCAAGTGCACAAATCAAATGATAGTATAGTAAGCAAGCAAGGGTCATTCCCATAGAGATTGTAATCTAAAGAGATGTTTATCAATGTCACACAAAGAAAACTAGAACACAATTAAACACGAAAACAAAATAAAGATTGAAATCACAAGGACTTCCACACACACGCCAACACCAAGGGGGTTTTGATTTGATTTTGTAAATAAAAGAAAACAAAACAGAATTTAAATTAGAGTTTAAGAAAAATTAGTTTAAAATCAATCAAGAACAATAGCTAGGACTCACTATCCACCTCCAAATAATCAATCAATCCATTAACAACAATAGATAATCAATTTCTAGCAAGCATATGATGATGACACTCACAACAAGATCATGGCATTTGACTCGAGTTGTATGATTCTCTCTTAAGTGTATGTAAAGTGTATGGCATTTACATCAATACGTGTATTCTTAATTGAAATCCAGTATGGCATTTACTCAAATTAACAATCAAGAATCCATTAAGATCAAAGAGAATATGAGTGTCACAAAAACCCTAAAACATGGCATTTGTTATTAGGAATTCAAGAATCGATTTCTCATAACTAGTTCTTAACCCAATTATTCGTTGCAAACAAGAACACATTCAATATGGAAATTGACCTATGTTCTACAACAATTTAATTCCGATACATGCTTCAAAGTTAGCTACTCAAAGAAACAAAATATCAGAATTCACATAACATAGAGAAACCGAAATCATCACGTTTGTAGAAACTGAAAAATCCATTCAAACTTGTTTATAGAATTGAAATCATGTTTAGGGCTTCAATATTAAGCCCTAACTAACAAGAAATTAGTTACTCATGTTCTGGGATGAACTCAAAAATAAATACATAAGAACTGAAAATTAAAAGAAGAAAGGAAAAGAAAGAACTCGCTGGCAGCTTTTTCCTCTTGCGCGGTTGATCTCCTTAGGACGTGAATCCTCTGTATGGGGCCTTGGCTGGCCTTTTATATGACTTACATCAAAGTCCTAAACCCTAAAATTGACTGAAAAGTCGTCCAAGAAGTCTTGGTAAACAAGGAATCCAAATAGGAAAGTAAAGATCACAATTCCTAACTCCACAGGGAAATACAGCTCAGCTCAATTGTCACACGATTTGGGGATCTTAGGCCTTCTAGAAAAATCAGGAAAAATATATTTTAGAAAGATAAATGTCTTATCTTTCCAACCATATATAGTACGTAACTTGAAAAATTCGGGAAGGCTTCCGTTTCTTCATATTCACGTAACATGTACGAAACTGTCCTGTCTGCACGTGGGCTAACTTTACTTGTAATACAGTACCAATTGGCTTGGTAGAAAATTCTAGAAAAATCACAGATTGAACTTCAAGGTGTTAGCTTTCATCTCCAATTGACCTTGTGCTAAAATTCCTCCGAAAAGTTGATTTTCCCTTAAAAACCTTCTAAGAGCGCAGAAAAGCTGAAAATCAGAAAAGTGAAGTAATAAGCCCTTTTTAAATCTAATTCTTCAATAAAACCTAAGTAAAAAGAGTACATAAATGAGTATATTTATGGACTTATCAGAGGGGTGAATTTGATGGGAAAAATGATGAGAATTCAAATTAGAGATAGAGGATTCAAAGGAATGGAAAAGATCTGCAAAAATAATCCTGAACCGGTTCAGCTATAATAGTCTTTACAACGAGCTAGGATTGGCTGATACAAAGGCTACGAGTGGTCAATTTGATGGGAAAAAACACGAAAATTCAAATTAGTGAGTGAGGATTCAAGGGGATGGGAAAAGATCGGCTAAAACATAAATGTATCAACTGAACCGGTTCAAATATTCCAGTCTGTACAGTGAGCTAGGGTTGGCTGTTTCAAAGGCTATTAGTGGTCAATTTGATGGGAAAAAAATATGAGAATTCAAATTAGAGATTGAGGATTCAAAGGAATGGAAAAGATCTGCAAAAATAATACTGAACCGGTTCAGCTATACCAGTCTGTACAACGAGCTAGGGTTGGCTGACACAAAAGCTAGGACTGGTCAATTTGATGGGAAAAAATAATAGAATTCAAATTACAGATTGAGGATTCAAATGGGTAGAAAAGATCTGCAAAAATAATAAAGAACCGGTTTAGCTATACCAATCTGTACAACGAGCTAGGGTTGCCTGATACGACGACTAGGAGTGGTGAATTTGATGGAAAAAGTGTTGGAATTCAAATTATAGATTGAGGATTTAAGGGGACCGAAAAGATATGCTAAAACATAAATGAATCGAACTGAAACAGTTCAGATATTCCAGTCTGTACAATGACCTAGGATTGGCTGTTTCAAAGGCTACGAGTGGCGAATTTGATGGGAAAAAAGATGAGAATTCAATTTAGAGATTGAGGATTCAATGGAATGGAAAAGATCTGCAAAAGTAATACTGAACCGGTTCAGCTATACCAGTCTGTACAACAAGCTAGGGTTGGCTGATACAAAGGCTACGAGTGGTCAATTTGATGGGAAAAAACACGATAATTCAAATTAGTGATTGTGGATTCAAGGGGATGGGGAAAGATCTGCTAAAACATAAATGTATCAACTGAACCGGTTCAAATATTCCTGTCTGTACAGTGAGCTAGGGTTTTAATATTCCAGTCTGTACAATGACCTAGGATTGGCTGTTTCAAAGGCTACGAGTGGCGAATTTGATGGGAAAAAACATGAGAATTCAATTTAGAGATTGAGGATTCAAAGGAATGGAAAAGATCTGCAAAAATAATACTGAACCGGTTCAGCTATACCTATCCGTACAACAAGCTAGGGTTGGCTGATACAAAGGCTACGAGTGGTGAATTTGATGGGAAAAAACACTATAATTCAAATTAGAGATTGAGTATTCTTGGGGACGGTAAAGGCTCTACTAAAACATAAATGAATCGAACTGAAACAGTTCAGACATTCCAGTCTGTACAGTGTGCAAGGGTTGGCTGTTTCAAATGCTACAGGTGGTCAATTTGATGGGAAAAAATATGAGAATTCAAACTAGAGACTGAGGACTCAAAGGAATGGAAAAGGGCTGCAAAAATAATACTGAACCGGTTCAGCTATACCAGTCTGTACAACGAGCTAGGGTTGGCTGATACAAAGGCTACGAGTGGTCAATTTGATGGGAAAAAATTCGAAATTTCAAATTAGAGATTGAGGATTCAAGGGAACGGGAAAAGATCTGCTAAAACATAAATCTATCAACTGAACCGGTTCAAATATTCCAGTCTGTACAATGAGCTAGGGTTGATTGTTTCAAAGGCTACGAGTGGTCAATTTGATGAAAAAAAAGATGAGAATACAAATTAGAGATTGAGGATTGAAAGGAATGGAAAAGATCTACAAAAATAATACTAAACCGGATCGGCTATACCCGTCTGTACAGCGAGCTAGGGTTGGCTGACACAAAAGCTAGGAGTGGTCAATTTGATGGGAAAAAATAATAGAATTCAAATTAGTGATTGAGGATTCAAGGGGACGGGAAAAGATATGCCAAAACATCAATCTATCGACTGAACCGGTTCAAATATTCCAATCTGTACAATGACTTAGGGTTGGCTGTTTCAAAGGCTACGAGTGGTAAATTTGATGGGAAAAAAGATGAGAATTCAATTTTGAGATTGTGGATTCAAAGGAATGGAAAAGATCTGCAAAAATAATACTGAACCGGTTCAGCTATACCAGTATGTACAACGAGCTAGGGTTGGCTGATACAAAGGCTACGAGTGGTCAATTTGATGGGAAAAAATACGAGAATTCAAATTAGAGATTGAGGATTCAAGGGGACGGGAAAAGATCTGCCAAAACATAAACCTATCGATTGAACCGGTACAAATATTCCAGTCTGTACAATTAGCTAGGGTTGGCTGTTTCAAAGGCTACGAGTGGTCAATTTGATGGGAAAAAAGATGAGAATTCAAATTAGAGATTGATTATTCAAAGGAGTGGAAAAGATCTGCAAAAATAATACTGAACCTGTTCAGCTATACCAGTCTGTACATCGAGCTAGGGGTGGCTTACACAAAAGCTAGGACTGGTCAATTTGATGGGAAAAAATAATAGAATTCAAATTACAGACTGAGGATTCAAAGGGGTAGAACAAATCTGCAAAAATAATAATGAACCGGTTTAGCTATACCAATCTGTACCACGAGCTAGGGTTGCCTGATACGACGGCTAGGAGTGGTGAATTTGATGGAAAAAGTGTTGGAATTCAAATTAGAGAATGAGGATTTGTGGGGATCGAAAAGGTATGCTAAAACATAAATGAATCGAACTGAAACAGTTCAGATATTCTAGTCTGTACAATGACCTAGGATTGGCTGTTTCGAAGGCTACAAGTGGCGAATTTGATGGGAAAAAAGATGAGAATTCAAATTAGAGATTGAGGATTCAAAGGAATGGAAAAGATCCGCAAAAATAATACTGAACCGGTTCAGCTATACCAGTCGGTACAGCGAGCTAGGATTGGCTGTCACAAAAGCTAGGAGTGGTCAATTTGAAGGGAAAAAATAGTAGAAATCAAATTAGAGATTGAGGATTCAAAGGGATAGAAAAGATCTACAAAAAAAATACTGCACCGGTTTAGCTATAACAATCTGTACAACGAGCTTGGGTTGCTTGATACAACGGCTAGGAGTGGTGAATTTGATGGGGAAAAGTATTGGAATTCAATTTAGAGACTGGGGATTCAAGGGGATGGAAAAGATATGCTAAAATATAAATGAATCGAACTGAAACCGTTCAGATATTCCAGTCTGTACAATGACCTAGGATTGGCTGTTTCAAAGGCTACGAGTGGCGAATTTGATGGGAAAAAAGATGAGAATTCAAATTAGAGATTGAGAATTCATAGGGGTGGAAAAGATCCGCAAAAATAATACTGAACCGGTTCGGGTATACTACTGGGTACAGCGAGCTAGGGTTGGCTGTCACAAAAGCTAGGAGTGGTCAATTTGATGGGAAAAAAAATGAGAATTCAGATTAGAGATTGAGGATTCAAAGGAATGGAAAAGATCTGCAAAAATAACACTGAACCAGTTAAGCTATACCAGTCTGTACAACGAGCTAGGGTTGGCTGATACAAAGTCTACGAGTGGTGAATTTGTTGGGAAAAAATACGAAAATTCAAATTAGAGATTGTGTATTCAAGCGGACGGTAAAAGATCTGCTAAAACATAAGTGAATCGAACTGAAACAGTTCAGATATTCCAGTCTGTACAATGTGCTAAGGTTGGCTGTTTCAAAGGCTACGAGTGGTTAATTTGATGGGAAAAAAGATGAGAATTCAAATTAGAGATTGAGGATTCAAAGGAATGGAAAAGATCCGCAAAAATAATACTGAACCGGTTCAGCTATACCAATCGGTACAGCGAGCAAGGGTTGGCTGTCACAAAAGCTAGGAGTGGTCAATCTGATGGGAAAAAATACGACAATTCAAATTAGTGATTGGGGATTCAAGGGGATGGGAAAAGATCTGCTAAAACGTAAATGTATCAACTGAACCGCTCCAAATATTCCAGTCTATACAGTGAGCTAGGTTTGGCTGTTCCAAAGGCTAAGAGTGGTCAATTTGATGGGAAAAAATATGAGAATTCAAATTAGAGATTGAGGATTCAAAGGAATGGAAAAAATCTGCAAAAGTAATACTGAACCGGTTCAGCTATACGAGTCTGTACAGCGTGCTAGGGTTGGCTGACACAAAAACTACAAGTGGTGAATTTGATGGGAAAAAATTCGAGAATTCAAATTAGAGATTGAGGATTCAAGGGGACGGGAAAAGATCTGCTAAAACATAAATCTATCAACTGAACCGGTTCAAATATTCCAGTCTGTACAATGAGCTAGGGTTGGCTGTTTCAAAGGCTACGAGTGGTCAATTTTATGGGAAAAAAGATGAGAATTCAAATTAGAGACTGAGGATTCAAAGGAATGGAAAAGATCTACAAAAATAATACTGAACCGGACAGTTATACCAGTCTGTACAGCGAGCTAGGGTTGGATGACACAAAAGCTAGGAGTGGTCAATTTCATGGGAAAAAATAATAGAATTCAAATTAGAGATTGAGGATTCAAAGGGATAGAAAAGATCTGCAAAAATAATACTGAACTAGTTCAGCTATACCATTCTGTACAACGTGCTAGGGTTGGCTGATACAAAGGCTACGAGTGGTGAATTTGACGGGAAAAAATATGAGAATTCAAATTAGAGATTGAGGATTCAAAGAAGTAGAAAAAATCTGCAAAAATAATACTGAACCGGTTTTGCTACACCAATCTGTACGACGAGCTAGGGTTGCCTAAGACGACGACAAGGACTGATGAATTTGATGGGAAAAATTATTGGAATTCAAATTAGAGATTGAGGTTTCAAGTGGACGGGAAAAGATCTGCAAAAACATAAATCTATCGACTGAACCAGTTCAAATATTCCAGTCTGTACAATGAGCTAGGGTTGGCTGTGACAAAGGCAACGAGTGGTCAATTTGATGGGAAAAAAAATGAGAATTCACATTAGAGATTGAGGATTCAAAGGAATGGAAAAGATCTGTAAAAATAATACTGAACCGGTTCAGCTATACCAGTCTGTACAGCAAGTTAGGGTTGGCTGACACAAAAGCTAGGACTGGTCAATTTGATGGGAAAAAATAATAGAATTCGAATTACAGATTGAGGATTCAAAGGGGTAGAAAAGATCTGCAAAAATAATAAAGAACCGGTTTAGCTATACTAATCTGTAAAGCGAGCTAGGTTTGCCTGATACAACGACTAGTAGTGGTGAATTTGATGGAAAAAGTGTTGGAATTCAAATTAGAGAATGAGGATTTGTGGGGATCGAAAAGGTATGCTAAAACATAAATGAATCGAACTGAAACAGTTCAGATATTCTAGTCTGTACAATGACCTAGGATTGGCTGTTTCGAAGGCTACGAGGGGCGAATTTGATGGGCAAAAAGATGAGAATTCAATTTAGAGATTGAGGATTCAAAGGAATGGAAAAGATCTGCAAAAATAATACTGAACCGGTTTAGCTATAACCATCTGTACAACGAGCGTGGGTTGTTTAATACGACGGCTAGGAGTGGTGAATTTGATGGGGAAAAGTATTGGAATTCAAATTAGAGACTGAGGATTCAAGGGGATGGAAAAGATACTCTAAAATGTAAATGAATCGAACTGAAACCGTTCAGATATTCCAGTCTGTACAGTGACCTAGGTTTGGCTGTTTCAAAGGCTACGAGTGGCGAATTTGATGGGAAAAAAGATGAGAATTCAAATTAGAGGTTGAGGATTAAAAGGAATGGAAAAGATCTGCAAAAATAATCCTGAACCGGTTCAGCTATAATAGTCTGTACAACGAGCTAGGATTAGCTTATACAAAGTCTACGAGTGGTCAATTTGATGTGAAAAAACACGAAAATTAAAATTAGTGATTGAGGATTCAAGGGGATGGGAAAGGATCTGCTAAAACATAAATGTATCAACAGAACCGATTCAAATATTCCAGTCCGTACAGTGAGCTAGGGTTGGCTGTTTCAAATGCTACAGGTGGTCACTTTGATGGGAAAAAATATGAGGATTCAAAGGAATGGAAAAGATCTTCAAAAATAATACTGAATCGGTTCAGCTATACCAGTCTGTACAACGAGCTAGGGTTGTCTGATACAAAGTCTACGAGTGGCCAATTTGATGGGAAAAATTTCGAAAATTCAAATTAGAGATTGAGGATTCAAGGGAACGGCAAAAGATCTGCTAAAACATAAATCTTTCAACTGAACCGGTCCAAATATTCCAGTCTGTACAGTGAGCCAGGGTTGATTGTTTCAAAGGCTACGAGTGGTCAATTTGATGGAAAAAAAGATGAGAATACAAATTAGAGATTGAGGATTGAAAGGAATGGAAAAGATCTACAAAAATAATAATGAACCGTATCAGCTATACCCGTCTGTACAGCGAGCTAGGGTTGGCTGACACAAAAGCTAGGAGTGGTCAATTGGATGGGAAAAAATAATAGAATTCAAATTAGAGATTGAGGATTCAAAGGGATAGAAAAGATCTGCAAAAATAATACTGAACCGGTTTAGCTATACCAATCTGTACGACGAGCTAGGGTTGCCTGATACGACGACTAGGAGTGATGAATTTGATGGAAAAAAGTATTGGAATTCAAATTAGAGATTGAGGATTCAAGGGGACGGGAAAAGATCTGCCAAAACATCAATCTATCGATTGAACCGGTTCAAATATTCCAATCTGTACAATGACTTAGGGTTGGCTGTTTCAAAGGCTACGAGTGGTCAATTTGATGGGAAAAAAGGTGAGAATTCAAATTAGAGATTGTGGATTCAAAGGAATGGAAAAGATCTGCAAAAATAATACTGAACCGGTTCAGCTATACCAGTCTGTACAACCAGCTAGGGTTGGCTGACACAAAGGCTACGAGCGGTGAATTTGATGGGAAAAAATACGAAAATTCAAATTAGAGAATGAGGATTCAAAGGGGTAGAACAGATCTGCAAAAATAATAATGAACCGGTTTACCTATACCAATCTGTACAACGAGCTAGGGTTGCCTGATACGACGGCTAGGAGTGGTGAATTTGATGGAAAATGTATTGGAATTCAAATTAGAGATTGAGGATTCAAGGGGATGGAAAAGATATGCTAAAATATAAATGAATCGAAATGAAACATTTCATATATTCCAGTCTGTTCAATGACCTAGGATTGGCTGTTTCAAAGGCCACGAGTGGCGAATTTGAGGGGAAAAAAGATGAGAATTCGAATTAGAGATTGAGGATTCAAATGAATGGAAATGATCTGCAAAAATAATACTGAACCAGTTCAGCTATACCAATCTGTACAACGAGCTTGGGTTGGCTAATACAAAGGCCACGAGTGGTGAATTTGTTGGGAAAAAATACGGGAATTCAAATTAGAGATTGAGGATTCAAGGGGACGGCAAAAGATCTGCTAAAACATAAATTTATCAACTGAAACGGTTCAAATATTTCAGTCTGTACAATGAGCTAGGGTTGGCTTTTTCAAAGGCTACGAGTGGTCAATTTGATGGGAACAAAGATGAGAATTCAAATTAGAGATTGGGGATTTAAAGGAATGGAAAAGATCTACAAAAATAATACTGAACCGGACAGATATACCAGTCTGTACAGCGAGCCAGGGTTGGCTGACACAAAAGCTAGGAGTGGTCAATTTCATGGGAAAAAATAATAGAATTCAAATTAGAGATTGAGAATTCAAAGGGATAGAAAAGATGTGCAAAAATAATACTGAACCAGTTCAGCTATACCATTTTGTACAACGAGCTAGTGTTGGCCGATACAAAGGCTACGAGTGGTCAATTTGATGGGAAAAAATACTAGAATTCAAATTAGAGATTGAGGATTCCAGGGGACGGTAAAAGATTTGCTAAAACATAAGTGAATCGAACTGAAAACGTTCAGATGCTCCAGTCTGTACAATGAGCTAGGGTTGGCTGTTTCAAAGGCTACGAGTGGTCAATTTGATGGGAAAAAAGATGAGAATACAAATTAGAGATTGAGGAATCAAAGGAAAGGAAAAGATCCGCAAAAATAATACTGAACTGGTTCAGCTATACCAGTCTGTACAGCGAGCTAGGGTTGATTGACACAAAGGCTAGGATCTACAAAAATAATATTGAACCAGTTTAGCTATAACAATCTGTACAACGAGCTTGGGTTGCCTGATACGACGGCTAGGAGTGGTGAATTTGATGGAGAAAAGTAATGGAATTCAAATTAGAGACTTAGGATTCAAAGGATGGAAACGATATGCTAAAATATAAATCAATCGAACTGAAACCGTTCAGATATTCCAGTCTGTACAATGACCTAGGATTGGCTGTGTCAAAGGTCACGAGTGGCCAATTTGATGGGAAAAAAGATGAGAATTCAAAGTAGAGACTGAGGATTCAAAGAAATGGAAAAGATCTGCAAAAATGATACTGAACCAGTTCAGCTATAACAGTCTTTACAACGAGCTAGGGTTGGCTGATACAAAGGCTACGAGTGGTCAATTTGATAGGAAAAAACACGAGAATTCAAATTAGTGATTGAGGATTCAAGGGGTTGGGAAAAGATCTGCGAAAACATAAATGTATCAACTGAACCGGTTCAAATATTCTAGTCCGTACAGTGAGCTAGGGTTGGCTGTTTCAAAGGCTACGAGTGATCAATTTGATTGGAAAAAAGATGAGAATTCAAATTAGAGATTGAGGATTCAAAGGAATGGAAAAGATATGCAAAAATAATGCTGAATCGGTTCAGCTATACAGTCTGTACAGCGAGCTAGGGTTGGCTGACACAAAATCTAGGAGTGGTCAATTTGATGCGAAAAATTAATAGAATTCATATTAGAGATTGAGGATTCAGAGGGGTAGAAAAGGTCTGCAAAAATAATACTGAACCGGTTTAGCTATACCAAGCTGTACAACGAGCTAGGGTTGCCTGATACGACGACTAGGAGTGGTGAATTTCATGGGAAAAAGTATTGGAATTCAAATAAGAGATTGAGGATTCAAGGGGATGGAAAAGATATGCTAACACATAAATGAATCGAACTGAAACGGTTCAGATATTCCAGTCTGTACAATGACCTAGGATTGGCTGTTTCAAAGTCAACAAGTGGTGAATCTGATGGGAAAAAGGATAATATTTCAAATTAGAGATTGAGGATTCAAAGGAATGGAAAAGAACTACAAAAATAACACTGAACCGGTTCAGCTATACCAGTCTGTACCACGAGCTAGGGTTGGCTTATACAAAGGCTACGAGTGGTCAATTTGATGGGAAAAAGTACGAGAATTCAAATTAGAGATTGAGGATTTAAGGGGATGGGAAAAGATCTGCTGAAACATAAATCTATCTACGGAACCGGTTCAAATATTCCATTCTTTACAATGATCTAGTATTGGCTGTTTCGAAGGCTACGAGTGGTCAATTTGATGGGAAAAAGATGAGAATTCAAATTAGAGATTGGGGATTCAAAGGAATGGAAAAGAACTGCAAAAAAAGTACTGAACCGGTTCAGCTATACCAGTCTTTACAACGAGCTAGGATTGGCTGATACGAAGGCTACGAGTGGTGAATTTCGTGGGGAAAAACACGAGAATTCAAATTAGTGATTGGGGATTCATGGGGATGGGAAAAGATTTGCTAAAACGAAAATGTATCAACTGAACCTGTTCAAATATTCCAGTCCGTACAGTGAGCTAGGGTTGGCTGTTTCTAAGGCTACGAGTGGTCACTTTGATGAGAAAAAATATGAAAATTCAAATTAGAGATTGATGATTCAAAAGAATCGAAAAGATCTGCAAAAATAATACTGAACCGGTTCAGCTATACTAGTCTATACAGCGAGCTATGGTTGGCTGACCCAAAAGCTAGGACTGGTCAATTTGATGGGAAAAAAAAATAGAATTCAAATTACAGATTGAGGATTCAAAGGGGTAGAAAAGATCTGCAAAAATAATAAAGAACCGGTTTTGCTATACCAAACTGTACAACGAGCTAGGGTTGCCTGATACGAGGACTAGGAGTGGTGAATTTGATGGAAAAAGTGTTGGAATTCAAATTAGAGATTGAGGATTTAAGGGGATCGAAAAGATATGCTAAAACATAAATGAATCGAACTGAAACAGTTCAGATGTTCTAGTCAGTACAATGACCTAGGATTGGCTGTTTCAAAGGCTACGAGTGGTCACTTTGATGGGAAAAAAGATGAGAATTCAAATTAGAGATTGATGATTCAAAAGAATGGAAAAGATCTGCAAAAATAATACTGAACCGGTTCAGCTATACTAGTCTATACAGCGAGCTAGGGTTGGCTGACCCAAAAGCTAGGACTGGTCAATTTGATGGGAAAAAAAAATAGAATTCAAATTACAGATTGAGGATTCAAAAGGGTAGAAAAGATCTGCAAAAATAATAAAGAACCGGTTTTGCTATACCAAACTGTAAAACGAGCTAGGGTTGCCTGATACGAGGACTAGGAGTGGTGAATTTGATGGAAAAAGTTTTGGAATTCAAATTAGAGATTGAGGATTTAAGGGGATCGAAAAGATATGCTAAAACATAAATGAATCGAACTGAAACAGTTCAGATATTCCAGTCAGTACAATGACCTAGGATTGGCTGTTTCAAAGGCTACGAGTAGCGAATTTGATGGGAAAAAAGATGAGAATTCAATTTAGAGATTGAGGATTCAAAGGAATGGAAAAGATCTGCAAAAGTATTACTGAACCGGTTCAGCTATACCAGTCTGTACAACAAGCTAGGGTTGGTTGACACAAAGGTACGACTGGTCAATTTGACGGGAAAAAACACGAGAATTCAAATTAGTGATTGTGGATTCAAGGGGATGGGGAAAGATTTGCTAAAACATAATTGTATCAACTGAATCGGTTCAAATATTCCAGTCTATACAGTGAGTTAGGGTTGGCTGTTTCAAAGGCTACGAGTGGTCAATTTGATGGGAAAAAATATGAGAATTCAGATTAGAGACTGAGGATTCTTGGGGACGGTAAAAGATCTGCTAAAACATAAATGAATCGAACTGAAACAGTTCAGATATTCTAGTCTGTACAGTGTGCAATGGTTGGCTGTTTCAAAGGCTACGAGTGGTAAATTTGATGCGAAAAAATATGAGAATTCAAATTAGAGATTGAAGATTCAAAGAAATGGAAAACATCCGCAAAAATAACACTGAACCGGTTCAGCTATACCAGTCCGTACAGCGAGCTAGGGTTGTTTGATACAACGGCGAGGAGTGGTGAATTTGGTGGGGAAAAGTATTGTAATTCAAATTAGAGACTGAGGATTCCAGGGGATGGAAAAGATATGCTAACATTTAAATGAATCGAACTGAAACGGTTCAGATATTCCAGTCTGTACAATGACCTAGGTTTGGCTGTTTCAAAGGCTACGAGTGGCGAATTTGATGGGAAAAAAGATGAGAATTCAAATTGGAGATTGAGGATTCAAAGTAATGGAAAAGATCTGCAAAAATAATCCCGAACCAGTTCAGCTAAAATAGTCTGTACAACGAGCTAGGATTAGCTTATACAAAGGCTACGAGTGGTTAATTTGATGGGAAAAAGTACTAAAATTAAAATTAGTGATTGAGGATTCAAGGTGATGGGAAAGAATCTGCTAAAACATAAATGTATCAACTTAACCGGTTCAAATATTCTCGTCTGTACAATGAGCTAGGGTTGGCTGTTTCAAAGACTACCAGTGGTCAATTTGATGGGAAAAAAGATGAGAATTCAAATTAGAGACTGAGGATTCAAAGGAATGGAAATGATCTGCAAAAATAATACACAACCGGATCAGCTATACCAGTCCAGACAACGACCTAGGGTTGGCTGACACAAAAGCTAGGAGTGGTCAATTTGATGGGAAAAATAATAGAATTCAAATTAGAGATTGAGGATTCAAAGAAGTAGAAAAAATCTGCAAAAATAATACTGAACCGGTTTTGCTACACCAATCTGTACGACGAGCTAGTGTTGCCTGAGACGATGACTAGGAGTGATGAATTTGATGTGAAAAAGTATTGGAATTCAAATTAGAGATTGTGGATTCAAGTGGACGGGAAAAGATCAGCAAAAACATAAATCTATCGATTGAACCAGTTCAAATATTCCAGCCTGTACAATGAGCTAGGGTTGGCTGTAACAAAGGCAACGAGTGGTCAATTTGATGGGAAAAAAGATGACAATTCAAATCAAAGATTGAGGATTCAAAGGAATAGAAAAGATGTGAAAAAATAATACTGAACCGGTTCAGCTATACCAGTCTGTACAGCGAGCTGGGGTTGGCTTACACAAAAGCTAGGAGTGGTCAATTTAATGGAAAAAATAAATAGAATTCAAATTAGAGACTGAGGATTCATAGGGGTAGAAAAGATCTGCAAAAATAATACTGAACCGGTTTAGCTATACAAATCTGTACAACGAGCTAGGGTTGCCTGATACGACGACTAGGAGTGGTGAATATGATGGGAAAAAGTATTGGAATTCAAATTAGAGATTGAGGATTCAAGGGGACGGGAAAAGATCTGCTCAAACATAAATCTATCGACGGAACCGGTTCAAATATTCCCGTCTGTACAATGAGCTAGGGTTGGCTGTTTCAAAGGCTACGAGTGGTGAATTTGATCAGAAAAAAGATGTCAATTCAAATTAGAGATTGAGGATTCAAAGGAATGGAAAAGATCTGCAAAAATATTACTGAACCGGTTCAGCTGTACCAGTCTGTACAACAAGCTTGGGTTGACTGCTACAAAGGCTACGAGTGGTCAATTTCATGGGAAAAAACACGAGAATTCAAATTAGTGATTCTGGATTCAAGGGGATGAGAAAAGAACTGCTGAAACATAAATGTATCAACAGAATCGGTTCAAATATTCCAGTCTATATAGTGAGCTAGGGTTGGCTGTTTCAAAGGCTACGAGTGGTCAATTTGATGGGAAAAAATATGAGAATTCAGATTGGAGATTGAGGATTCAAAGGAATGGAAAAGATCTGGAAAAATAATATTGAACCAGTTCAGCTATACCAGTCAGTACAACGAGCTAGGGTTGGCTGATACAAAGTCTACGAGTGGTGAATTTGATGGAAAAAAAACACGAGAATTCAAATTAGAGATTGAGGATTCTTGGGGACGGTAAAGGCTCTGCTAAAACATAAATGAATCGAACTGAAACAGTTCAGATATTCCAGTCTGTACAGTGTGCAAGGGTGGGTTGGCTGTTTCAATGGCTACGAGTGGTCAATTTGATGGGAAAAAATAATAGAATTCAAATTAGAGATTGAGGTTTCAAAGAAGTACAACAAATCTGCAAAAATAATACTGAACCGGTTTTGCTACACCAGTCTGTACGACGAGCTGGGGTTGCCTGAGACGACGACTAGGAGTGATGAATTTAATAGGAAAAAGTATTGGAATTCAAATTAGAGATTGAGGATTCAAGTGGACGGGAAAAGTTCTGCAAAAACTTAAATCTATCGACTGAACCAGTTCAAATATTCCAGTCTGTACAATGAGCTAGGGTTGGCTTTGACAAAGGCAACGAGTGGTCAATTTGATGGGAAAAAAGATGAGAATTCAAATTAGAGATTGAAGATTCAAAGGAATGGAAAAGATCCGCAAACATAATACTGAACCGGTTCAGCTATACCAGTCTGTACAGCGAGCTAGGGTTGGCTGACACAAAAGCTAGGAGTGGTCAATTTGATGGGAAAAAATTGTAGAATTCAAATTAGAGATTGAGGATTCAAAGGGATAGAAAACATCTGCAAAAATAATACTGAACCGGTTTAGCTATAACAATCTGTACAATGAGCGTGGGTTGTTTGATACGACAGCTAGGAGTGGTGAATTTGATGGGGAAAAGTATTGGAATTCAAATTAGAGACTGAGGATTCAAGGGGATGGAAAAGATAGGCTAAAATGTAAATGAATCGAACTGACACCGTTCAGATATTCCAGTCTGTACAATGACCTAGGTTTGGCTGTTTCAAAGGCTACGAGTGGCGAATTTGATGGGAAAAAAGATGAGAATTCAAATTAGAGGTTGAGTATTCAAAGGAATGGAAAAGATCTGCAAAAATAATCTTGAACCGGTTCAGCTACAATAGTCTGAACAACGAGCTAGGATTAGCTGATACAAAGGCAACGAGTGGTCAATTTGATGGGAAAAAACACGAAAAATTAAAATTAGTGATTGATTAGTGATTGAGGATTCAAGGGGATGGGAAAAGATCTACTAAAACATAAATGTATCAATTGAACCGGTTCAAATATTCCAGTCTTTACAGTGAGCTAGGGTTGGCTATTTCAAATGCTACAGGTGGTCAATTTGATGGGAAAAAATATGAGAATTCAAATTAGAGATTGAGGACTCAAAGGAATGGAAAAGATCTGCAAAAATAATACTGAACCGGTTCAGCTATACCAGTCTGTACAACGAGCTAGAGTTGGCTGATACAAAGGCTACAAGTGGTCAATTTGATGGGAAAAAATTTGAAAATTCAAATTAGAGATTGAGGATTCAAGGGAACGGGAAAAGATCTGCTAAAACATAAATCTTTCAACCAAACCGGTTCAAATATTCCAGTCTGTACAATGAGCTAGGGTTGAATGTTTCAAAGGCTACGAGTGGTCAATTTGAGGGAAAAAAAAGATGAGAATACAAATTAGAGATTGAGGATTGAAAGGAATGGAAAAGATCTACAAAAATAATACTGAACCGGATCAGCAATACCCGTCTGTACAGCGAGCTAGGGTTGGCTGACACAAAAGCTAGGAGTGGTCAATTTGATGGGAAAAAATAATAGAATTCAAATTAGAGATTGAGGATTCAAAGGGATAGAAAAGATCTGCAAAAATAATACTGAACCGGTTTAGCTATACCAATCTGTACGACGAGCTAGGATTGCCTGATACGACAACTAGGAGTGGTGATTTTGGTGGGAAAGTATTGGAATTCAAATTAGAGATTGAGGATTCAAGGGGACGGGAAAAGATCTGCCAAAACATCAATCTTTCGACTGAACCGGTTCAAATATTACAATCTGTACAATGACTTAGGGTTGGTTGTTTCAAAGGCTACGAGTGGTCAATTTGTTGGGAAAAAAGATGAGAATTCAAATTAGAGATTGTGGATTCAAAGGAATGGAAAAGATCTGTAAAAATAATACTGAACCGGTTCAGCTATACCAGTCTGTAGAACCAGCTTGGGTTGGCTGACACAAAGGCTACGAGCGGTGAATTTGATGGGAAAAAATATGATAATTCAAATTAGAGATTGAGGATTCAGGGGGACGAGAAAAGATCTGCCAAAACATAAATCTATCGACTGAACCGGTTCAAATATTCCAGTCTGTACAATTAGCTAGGGTTGGCTGTTTCAAAGGCTACGAGTGGTCAATTTGATGGGAAAAAAGATGAGAATTCAAATTAGAGATTGATGATTCAAAGGAGTGGAAATGATCTGCAAAAATAATACTGAACCGGTTCAGCTATACCAGTCTGTACAGCGAGCTAGGGTTGGCTGACACAAAAGCTAGGACTGGTCAATTTGATGGGAAAAAATAATAGAACTCAAATTACAGATTGAGGATTCAAAGGGGTAGAACAGTTCTGCAAAAATAATACTGAACCGGTTTAGCTATACCAATCAGTACAACGAGCTAGGGTTGCCTGATACGACGGCTAGGAGTGGTGAATTTGATGGAAAAATTATTGGAATTCAAATTAGAGATTGAGGATTCAAGAGGATGGAAAAGATATGCTAAAATATAAATGAATCGAACTGAAACATTTCAGATATTCCAGTATGTACAATGACCTAGGATTGGCTGTTTCAAAGGCTACGAGTGGCGAATTTGATGGGAAAAAAGATGAGAATTCAAATTAGAGATTGAGGATTCAAAGGAATGGTAAAGATCCGCAAAAATAATACTGAACCGGTTCAGCTATACCAGTCGGTACAGCGAGCTAGGGTTGGCTGTCACAAACGCTAGGAGTGGTCAATTTGATGGGAAAAAATAGTATAATTCAAATTAGAGATTGAGGATTCAAAGGGATAGAAAAGATCTAAAAAAAAATACTGAACCGGTTTAGCTATAACAATCTGTACAACGAGCTTGGGTTGCCTGATACGACGGCTAGGAGTGGTGAATTTGATGGGGAAAAGTATTGGAATTCAATTTAGAGACTGAGGATTCAAGGGGATGGAAAAGATATGCTGAAATATAAATGAATCGAACTGAAACCGTTCAGATATTCCAGTCTGTACAATGACCTAGGATTGTCTGTTTCAAAGGCTATGAGAGGCGAATTTGATGGGAAAAAAGATGAGAATTCAAATTAGAGATTGAGGATTCATAGGAGTGGAAAAGATCCGCAAAAATAATACTGAACCGGTTCAGGTATACCAGTGGGTACAGCATGCTAGGGTTGGCTGTCACAAAAGCTAGGACTGGTCAATTTGATGGGAAAAAATAGTAGAATTCAAATTAGAGATTGAGGATTCAAAGGGCTATAAAAGATCTACAAAATAAATACTGAACCGGTTCAGCTATACCAGTCTTTACAACGAGCTAGGGTTGGCTGATACAAAGACTACGAGTGGTGAAGTTCGTGGGAAAAAACACGAGAATTCAAATTAGTGATTCGGGATTCAAGGGGATGGGAAAAGATTTGCTAAAACGAAAATGTATCAATTGAACCGGTTCAAATATTCCTGTTCGTACAGTGAGCTAGGGTTGGCTGTTTCAAAGGCTACGAGTGGTCAATTTGATGGAAAAAAAAAACGAGAATTCAAATTAGAGATTGAGGATTCAAGGGGACGGGAAAAGATCTTCCAAAACATAAATCTATCGACTGAACCGGTTCAAATATTCCAGTCTGTACAATGAGATAGGGTTGGCTGTTTCAAAGGAAATGAGTGGCCAATTTGATGGGAAAAAAGATGACAATTCAAATCAGAGATTGAGGATTCAAAGGAATAGAAAAGATCTGCAAAAATAATACTGAACCGGTTCAGCTATACCAGTCTGTACAGCGAGCTGGGGTTGGCTTTCACAAAAGCTAGGAGTGGTCAATTTAATGGGAAAAAATAATAGAATTCAAATTAGAGACTGAGGATTCATAGGGGTAGAAAAGATCTGCAAAAATAATACTTAACCGGTTTAGCTATACAAATCTGTACAACGAGCTAGGGTTGCCTGATACGACGTTTAGGAGTGGTGAATTTGATGGGAAAAAGTATTGGAATTCAAATTAGAGATTGAGGATTCAAGGGGACGGGAAAAGATCTGCTAAAACATAAATCTATCGACGGAACCGGTTCAAATATTCCCGTCTGTACAATGAGCTAGGGTTGGCTGTTTCAAAGGCTACGAGTGGTGAATTTGATCAGAAAAAAGATGTGAATTCAAATTAGAGATTGAGGATTCAAAGGAATGGAAAAGATCTGCAAAAATAATACTGAACCGGTTCAGCTATACCAGTCTTTACAACAAGCTAGGGTTGGCTGATACAAAGGCTACGAGTGTTCAATTTGATGGAAAAAACACGAGAATTCAAATTAGTGATTGAGGATTCAAGGGGATGGGAAATGATCTGCTAAAACAAAAATGTATCAACTGAACCGGTTCAAATATTCCAATCTGTACAGTGACCTAGGGTTGGCTATTTCAACGGCTACGAGTGGTCAATTTGATGGGAAAAAAGATAAAAATTCAAATAAGAGATTGAGGATTCAAAGGAATGGAAAAGATCTACAAAAATCATACTGAACCGGTTCAGCTGTACGAGTCTGTACAACGAGCTATGGTTGGCTGATACAAAGGTTACGAGTTGTCAATTTGATGGGAAAAAATACGAGAATTCAAATTTGAGATTGAGGATTCAAGGGGACGGGAAAAGGTCTGCTAAAACATAAATCTATCGACTGAACCGATTCAAATATTCCAATCTGTACAATGAGCTAGGGTTGGTTGTTTTAACGGCTACGAGTGGTCAATTTGATGGGAAAAAAGATGAGAATTCAAATTAGAGATTGCGGATTCAAAGGAATGGAAAAGACCAGCAAAAATAATACTGAACCTGTTCAGCTATACCAGTCTGTACAGCGAGCTAGGGTTGGCTAGCTCAAAAGCTAGGAGTGGTCAATTTGATGGGAAAAAATAATGGAATTCAAATTAGAAATTGAGGATTCAAGGGGGTAGAAAAGATCTGCAAAAATAATACTGAACCGGTTTAACTATACCAATCTATACAACGAGCTAGTGTTGCCTGATACGACGACTAGGAGTGGTGAATTTGATGGGAAAATGTATTGGAATTCAAATTACAGATTGAGGATTCATGGGGACGGGAAAAGATCTGCTAAAACATAAATATGTCGACTGAACCGGTTCAAATATTCCAGTCTGTACAATGAGCTATGGTTCGCTGTTTTAAAGGCTACGGGTGGTCAATTTGATGGGAAAAAAGATGAGAATTCAGATTAGAGATTGTGGATTCAAAGGAATGGAAAAGATCTGCAAAAATAATAGTGAACTAGTTCAGTTATACCACTCTGTACAGCGAGCTAGGGTTGGCTGACACAAAATCTAGGAGTGGTCAATTTGATGGGAAAAAGTAATAGAATTCATATTAGAGATTGCGGATTCAAAGGGGTAGAAAAGATCTGCAAATATAATACTGAACCGGTTTAGCTATACCAATCTGTACAACGAGCTAGGGTTGCCTGATACGACGACTAGGAGTGGTGAATTTGATGGGAAAAGTATTGGAATTCAAATTAGAGATTGAGGATTCAAGGGGATGGAAAAAATATGCTAAAACATAAATGAATCGAACTGAAACAGTTCAGATATTCCAGTCTCTACAATGACCTAGGATTGGCTGTTTCAAAGGCTACGAGTGGTGAATTTGTTGGGAAAAAAGATGAGAATTCAAATTAGAGATTGAGGATTCAAAGGTATAGAAAAGATCTGCAAAAATAATACTGAACCGGTTCAGCTATACCTGTCTTTACAACAAGCTAGGGTTTGCTGATACAAAGGCTACGAGTGGTCACTTTGATGGAAAAAAACACGAGAATTCAAATTAGTGATTGAGGATTCAAGGGGATGGGAAAAGATTTGCTAAAACAAAAATGTATCAACTGAACCGGTTCAAATATTCCAGTCTGTACAGTGAGCTAGGGTTTGCTGTTTCATAGGCTACGAGTGGTCAATTTGATGGGAAAAAAGATGAGAATTCAAATTAGAGATTGAGGATTCAAAGGAATGGAAAAGATCTGCAAAAATAATACCGAATCGGTTTAGCTATACTAGTCCGTACAACGAGCTATGGTTGGCTGATACAAAGGCTACAAGTGGTCAATTTGATGACAAAAAACACGAGAATTCAAATTAGTGATTGAGGATTCAAGGGGATGGGAAAAGATCTACTAAAACAAAAATGTATCAACTGAACCGGTTCAAATATTCCAGTTTGTACAGTGAGCTAAGGTTGGCTGTTTCAAAGGCTACGAGTGGTCAATTTGATGGGAAAAAAGATGAGAATTCAAATTAGAAATTGAGGATTCAAAGGAATTGAAAAGATCTGCAAAAATAATACTGAACCGGTTCAGCTGTACTAGTCTGTACAACGAGCTAGGGTTGGCTGATACAAAGGCTACGAGTTGTCAATTTGATGGGAAAAAATACGAGAATTCAAATTAGAGATTGATTATTCAAGGGGAAGGGAAAAGATCTGCTAAAACATAAATCTATCGACTGAACCGGTTCAAATATTCCAGTCTGTACAATGAGCTAGGGTTGGCTGTTTCAAAGGCTACGAGTGGTCAATTTGATGTGAAAAAAGATGAGAATTCAAATTAGAGATTGAGGATTCAAAGGAATGGAAAAGATCTGCAAAAATAATACTAAACCGGTTCAGCTATACCAGTCTGTGCAGCGAGCTAGGGTTGGCTGACACAAAAGCTAGGAGTGGTCAATTTGGTGGGAAAAAATAATCGAATTCAAATTAGAGATTTAGGATTCAAGGGGGTAGAAAAGATCTGCAAAAATAATACTGAACCGGTTTAACTATACCATTTTGTACAATGAGCTAGGGTTGCCTGATACGACGACTAGGTGTGGTGAATTTGATGGGAAAAAGTATTGGAATTCAAATTAGAGATTGAGGATTCAAGGGGACGGGAAAAGCTCTGTTAAAACATAAATCTATCGACTGAACCAGTTCAAATATTCCTGTCTGTACAATGAGCTAGGGTTGGTTGTTTCAAAGGCTACGAGTGGTTCAGTTGATGGGAAAAAAGATGAGAATTCAAATTAGAGATTGAGGATTCAAGGGGATGGAAAAGATCTTCTAAAACATAAATGAATCGAGCAGAACCGATTCAACAATACCCGTCTGTACAATGAGCTAAGGTTGGTTGTTTCAATGGTTACGAGTGGTCAATTTAAAGGGAAAAAGTATGAGAATTCAAATTAGAGATTCTTGATTCAAAAAGGATGGAAAAGATCTGTAAAAACATAACCGAACCGGTTCAGCTATACCAGTCTGTGTAATGAGCTAGGGTTAGCTGGTACAAAGGCTAGGACTGGTCAATTTGGTGCGAATAAATTTGAGAATTCAAATTAGAGATTGAGGATTCAAGAGGAATGAAAAGATATGCTGAAACGTAAATGAATTGATCTGAACCAGTTCAAATATTCCAGTATGTACAATGAGCTGGGGTTGGCTGTTTCAATGGCTACGAGTGGTCTATTTCACGAGAAAAAAATATGAGAATTCAAATTAGAGATTCATGATTCAAGGGGATGGAAAAGATCTACTAAAACATAAGTGAATCGAGCAAAACCGATGCAACAATACCAGTCTGTACAATGAGCTAGGGTTGGCTGATTCAAAGGCTAACAGTTTTCAATTTGATGGAAAAAAAATATGGGAATTCAAATTAGAGATTGAGAATTCAAGGGGATGGAAAGGATTTGCTAAAACATAAATGAATAGAACTGAACCGGTTTAGATATTCCAGTATGTACAATGAGCTAGGGTTGGCTGTTTCAATAGTTACGAGTGGTCAATTTGAAGGGAAAAAGTATGAGAATTCAAATTAGAGATTCAGGATTCAAAAAGGATGGAAAAGATCTGTAACAACATAACTGAACCAGTTCAGCTATACCAGTCTGTATAATGAGTTAGGGTTGGCTGATACAATGGTTAGGACTGGTCAATTTGGTGGGAAAAAATATGAGAATTCAAATTAGAGATTGAGGATTCAAGGGTATGGAAAGGATTTGCTAAAACATAAATAAATAGAACCTAACCGGTTCAGATATTCCAGTCCGTACAACAAGCTAGGGTTGGCTGATTCAAAGGCTACGACTGGTCAATTTGATGGGAAAATATATAAGAATTCAAATTAGGGGTTGAGGGTTCAAAGGGATGGAAAAGATCTGCAAAAACATAACTAAACCGATTCAGCTATACCAGTCTGCATAATGAGATAGGGTTGGCTGATACAAAGGCTAGCAGTGGTCAATTTGATGGGAAAAAAATATAAGAATTCAAATTAGAGATTGAGTATTCAAGAGGACGGAAAACATCTGCTTAAACATAAATGAATCGAACTGAACCGGCTCATATATACCAATCTGTACAATGACCTAGGGTTGGCTGTTTCAATGTCTACGAGTGATCAATTTGATGGGAAAAAATATGAGAATTCAAATTAGAGATTGAGGAATCAAAGGGATGGAAAAGATTTGAAAAAAACATAACTGAACCGATTCAGCTATACCGATCTGTATAATGAGATAGGGTTGGCAAATACAAAGGCTAGGATTGATCAATTTGGTCAGAAAAAATATGAGAATTTAAATTAGAGATTGAGGATTCAAGAGGACGGAAAATATCTACTGCAACATAAATGAATCGAAATACCTGTTCGGATATTCCAGTCTATACAATGAGTTAGGGTTGGCTGTTTCAATGGCTACGAGTGGTCAATTTGACGGGAAAAAATATGAGAATTCAAATTAGAGATTGAGGATTCAATGGGATGGAAAAGATTTGCAAAAACATTACTGAACCTATTCAGCTATACCAGTCTGTATAATGAGCTAGGGTTGGCTGATACAAAGGCTAGGAGTGGTGAATTTGATGGTAAAAAATATGAGAATTCAAATTAGAGATTGAGGATTAGAGATTGAGAAAGCAAAGGGATGGAAAAGATCTGCAAAAACATAACAGAATCGGTTCCGCTATACCAATATGTGTAATGAGCTAGGGTTGGTTGATACAAAGGCTACGAGTGGTGAATTTGATGGTAAAAAATATGAGAATTCAAATTAAAGATTGAGTATTCAAAGGAAAAAGAAGATCTGCTGAAACATAAATGAATCAAACTGAACCGGTTCAAATATTCCAGTTTGTACAATGAGCTAGGGTTGGATGTTTCAATGGCTACGAGTAGTCAATTTGACGAGAAAAAATATGAGAATTCAAATTAGAAATCGAGTTTCAAATGGATGGAAAAGATCTGCAAAAACATAACTGACCCGATTCAGCTATACCAGTCTATACAATGAGCTAGGGTTGGCTAATACAAAGGCTAGAAGTGGTCAATTTGATGGGTTAAAATATGAGAATTCAAATTAGAGATTGAGGATTCAAGGGGATGGAAAAGATCTACTAAAACATAAATGAATCGAGCATAACCGATTCAACAATATCAGTCTGTACAATGAGCTAGGGTTGGCTGATTCAAAGGCTAATAGTTTTCAATTTAATGGGAAAAAATTTGAGAATTCAAATTAGAGATTGGGGATTCAAGGGTATGGAAAATATCTGCTAAAACATAAATGAAACGAACTGAACCGATTCAGCTCTACCAGTCTATTTCGTGAGCTAAGGTTAGCTGATTCAAAGTCTGAGAGGTCAATTTGGTGGGAAAATAGATGAGAATTCAAATTAGAGAATGAGGATTCAAGGGTATGGAAAGGATTTGCTAAAACACAAATGAATCGAACCTAACAAGTTCAGATATTCCAGTCTGTACAACGAGTTAGGGTTGGCTGATTCAAAGGCCACGAGTGGTCAATTTGATGGGAAAAAATATGAGAATTCAAAGGGATGGAAAAGATCTGCAAAAACATAACTTAGCCGGTTCAGCTATACCAGTCTGTATAATGAGATAGGGTTGGCTGATACAAAGGCTAGCAATGGTCAATTTGATGGGAAAAAAATATGAGAATTCAAATTAGAGATTGAGGATTCAAGAGGACGGAAAAGATTTGCTGAAACATAAATGAATCGAACTGAACCGGTTCAGATATTCCAGTCTGTACAATGACCTAGGGTTGGCTGTTTCAATGGCTACGAGTGGTCAATTTGACAGGAAAAAATATGAGAATTCAAATTAGATATTGAGGATTCAAAGGGATGGAAAAGATCTGTAAAAACATAGCTGAACCGGTTCAGCTATATCAGTCTGTATAATGAGATAGGGTTGGCTAATACAAAGAAGAGCCGTGAAATTAACAAATTCCAACGAAGTGTTGCCTCATCAGTACTAAACTTTTCATCAGAGATGACAGATATATGACTTTGGCTACCATAATGAATTAAGGTTGATGAAGTCGGAATTGCCAAATTCAATTCTGTGAAACTCTTAGCCCTCTTCACTGGTGGACTAGCATCTACCAAGCTACTGAGAGAAATAGAATCCTGACATGTACGATTCTTCTCACTTATCTTTCTTTCTTCACGGCCTAAGGATGAAGTCCAGCTCAACTTATTATCTGGACCAACCTTAGCATACTTCTTTGTGATTTTTTTCAAGAACATACGAACCTTTGAGGAAGAACCATCAATCCTATTTTCCCTAACTACGGGTTCAGCAGAAGAGAACCCTCCGGAGTGTTTCATGAGTGAAGGATATCCTGCATTCAACAATGTCAAGTAACAGCGAAATTCTTCATGCAACTTCGCAAACCAATCAAGTTTCTCTTTGTCATTGCTAGATGCCAGACGAAGAGCTTTACACCATGATTCCTTCTCCCATGAAGTTTCAAGATAAATGTAAAAGACTTTACTCCCTTTGTATATTATGGTGGACTTGCTATCCAATTTTATGGGGAACCTTTTGGCCCTAATAACAAAAAGAAATTTTAAATTCGTTAACCCCTATTCAAGAATGTAGTGAAATACAGTAAATAGCTAAGAAATCAGACAATTTTTATTTTATTTTTCAAAATAAAAAGAGGAATCATGGCACTTTATATATTTACAAAATAAATATTGGAACTTTATATTGTCAGAAAACTTTTGGCACTGCACTTTGTAATGGGAAAATTTGGGCAAAATAGTAAAATATTTTCTTAAAATGATAATTAAAGTGAAGACCATCCCCATTTGATTAAATTTAAAAAGAGAAAAAGAAAAATGATAACCCCTTGTTTTATCTTTTTATATGTCCATACCCTTCTACTTCAGACTAATTAGAGGTAAGACAAAAATGTATAGCAAGGATATAAAGCACAACTGTCCTTTACTAGAACATCTGGATTAAGAAAGAAACCTGTCACCTAAATCTAAGATGAAGAATGGTTAGAAGCTGAAAAGCCCTTGACCCTATCCTCTTCCACAAAATACCCAACCCAATTCTAAAACACACCAGGAATGTTATCAAAAAGATGTGTGGCAAAGGCCAGTTACCATTTTCTTGAAGGTAGAATTGTTGAGGAAACAGCTCCAATGGTGCAGCCCTTTAACTGGATAGCTGTCTGGAAGCCATCTGATTCTGTCAGAATGAGTAGTCGGTTCTTGATTTTTGCATTTTTTTTTATAGGAGAAACCTCAAAGAATTCCTTCTTTCTCTTTTGCTTTCGCAGTGTTTTTTCTTGCCAATTTTTGGGAACTTTTTCTGGTTCTAGAACCCAAACTGCTCCCTAGACACAACAAATAAACTATACAATGAGAGGGAAAGCTTAAAAGACGACACAATGCATAGCCATGAATAATGTATAAGTAACATAAGCCGAAATGAACAATGAAACAGCCGAAGATTGATTAGCTCCTCAAAAGAGGGAAGTGGGGAGCAAAAGTTGGATAAACATATTCATTTTCTGAAATGGATATATATTTCAATTAATCGACAAGTCCCAATATTCAATGCCAAATGCGCAATAGTACAGATAAAAGGTAATTCGGTTTTATGCAGTAATAAGACTAAATTTTGGATCAAAATATATATCTAAGCTGTCTGTCCTTTCAGTGAACCAAATGGAAATGTGTAACCTCAGACGACAAATACAAGTGCTGATGATATGTGTCAACCGCAAAGCTTCACTTTATTTAACTAGTCTTCATCATAACATCCACATACCAAAAACCAGATGACCATTTTAGGCTTCTGCAACTACATTCTCAGTCTCTATTTTCTCCTCCTTCAGTTCCTTCACAGCTTTTATAAGACCCCGTGTAATCCCATTGAGATGCAAGCCGTTATCCTTCATTTCTTCAAGTAGTTTTTCTGCTGTTTCCCAATCCAAGGCCTTGGATCCAATCTCTCTGCCTCAAGGCCTTGGATCAACTTATTGTACTCATCAACATTAGGTTGGACCCCAGAATCTTTCATCTCGTGCAACAACTTTAAACCCTTATCAAACTCTTCCAGTTTGCAATACCCACGGATGAGTGTATGGTAAGTCACAGGACTCAATTTGGGGTGCTTGTTTTTGGCTTCGGATAATATTTTACAAGCCTCCTCCATCTGACCTCCATTTGTATAACCACTCATGATAACAGTGTAAGTATACACATCTGGTTTCAACCCCCTACTCTTCATTAGATTCATCATATCAATTGCCTCTCCCATATCCCCAGCCTTACAATAGCCATTGATTACCATATTGAAAACTGCATTTCCTGGAGGTGGGCCCTTCATTGTCATCTCAAGAAGCAATTTTTTGGCCCCATCAACATCCTTTATCCTACACAAACCTCGAACAACAGCTGAAAAGGGCTTAATCACATATTTCCGTGCTTCACCAGCAAAATCATCTAACATATCTAGAGCTAATTTAACGGTTTCATCCTCCCTACAGAGTGAACTGATCAAAAGATAAACCGAAGCGGGAGGCAAGTACTGCGGCTTCACATTCGCCACCGAGGAATAAACCAAATGGGCATCTTTAGCTTTTTTACCCTTGCAAAACCAGGATATGATCCTACCAACTTTCTCACCATCAGGCAAGATTCTCGCATCAAGCATCTTCTCACAAACAAACTCAGCCCAACCAAAAATTGAACGCCTGCAAAGTGCTTCAATTGTAAAGTAATATGTATCTGCATTTGGGACACATCCAAAATCACCAAACTTGTTGAACACCTCCAAAGCAGCTTTCCCTTTACCCAATTTTGAGAATGAAGATATCAATTCATTGAGAATTTCCACATGCACCACAGTGTTCTCCTTCTCACCAACCTCCTTAACTAAATCCCACAAAGAATACACATCTCTCTTCCTAACGAGGCCACTACATGTCGCTCGAACAAGTGCATCCAGTATCTGCGTAGTGACACCAAACTCGGGTTTCTCCTTCAACGCCCACTTGAAAAACCTAATCAAATTCTCACCCAAAACAAGTGGGGTTTCAATTACTTTAATCACAAACTCTGGATGTAAAGTCAAATTTAAACCATCAAAACTAGACTCAAGACACCCATCAGCACTGCTCTGAAGAAGAGACAATAAACTCTCCAACTACTCCAAATCAATCTCATAAACCTCTTCCACTTCCCCCAACTCTACATCAGAGGGGGAAAAAATGTTCATTTGAGTCTCACCCTTTTCCTCTCCAACAAGCCCATTCCCCGGGGTAAGATTTTCCCTCTGTGTGTCACCATTTTCACCAAAGTCCACTGATAGCTGTGGCCCTTCCGCTGAATCAGAATCACTATGGTTTTCTGAGAGCTGAGAAAGGAACCTACGGGTTTGGCAGAGGGAAGATCTGGTCGGAAAATGAGGAGATTGATCAACTAGTGTTAGGGTTTTAGAGGAAAGCACATGTTTTCCAGTTGCACACAACTTCTGCACCGCCTATGTCGAAAGAGAAGCTCTTGCAGTCACAACAGACCTCCACATCTTTCTCTCAGCTATGGGAAGCTCTCAATGTGGTTTATGTGTAACTCAAAGAGTGAGAGTGAGAGATCAAAAACCCTAATTTGGGGCGAAGTGCAGAAATGAAGGTGCGATGGGCGATTTGGTTAGGCGGCAGTACAAAGATGGGGATTGGGTTGTGGCCCACTGCTTGCATCCCGAAAAAGAGAGGGAGATTCGGCGGCGCGACGGCTGAAGAAGAACAAGGATGGCTGAAAGAGAGGTTCACGCAGAGGAAAAGAGAGGTTCGGCTTCGACAGCTCAGATCAGACAGAGAGAGAGGAAATGAAATCGAAGAAGGAAGAAAGAAAAAAGGGTTAATTACAGTTTGGTACCTGAAGTTGTACCTTAAGACATGTTAATCCCTATCTTTTCAATTTTAACAATCACGTACCCTTAGTTGTAAATTTTTTGCAATGTGGCTCCGCCATTAGGGTTTCTATTAGATCTCTCTATTAATTGCCTACGTGGCATTATGAGTCCCATATTTTTTAATTTTTTTAATTTTAAATTGATTAAAATATGAATAAAATATTAAAAATCAAAAAAATCAAAAATCAAAAATCAAAAGATCAAAAAATTTCTCTCTCTCTCTCTCTCTTCTCCCTGCATTTCCCCATCCCCCTGCCATTTGCTCCTTTGATCTTGGCTGGTCTCTCTCTTTCTCCATGACAAGAACCCATAACTCCAGCCCCCACGAACCCCCCTTCTGCAATTTTCTTCTTCCCCCCTCCCTTTTCCCCCTGCATTCCCCATGACCACCACTCTTCAAACCCCATGAACCAAGAACCCATGACCCCAGCCCCTGTTGAAAACCTAGGTTGAACACGTCACAAAACACGTAAACACACGTTTGCTGGACACTCAAATGCTGGGAGAATATCTGTTATTGAATCAAAGAACAACTGTGGCAATAAATAGCCTTACAAAGGAAACTAAGAATTGGAAATAAGCAGCCCACGTTTTACCAACCTAATAACGTGGTATATGACTAAAACAGAATCAAATCAAATAACTTATTCCTAAAGTATAGGACTTATCAACAGCAACTGAAACAGCCCTACAAACTAGGACAACTAACCCTTATAGCTAGGAAATCTTTAACAACTTCAACATCCTCCCTTAAACTGAAAAACTATCAGCAATCAGTTTATATCCATGAGTGGATAAACACCCAATAACTCCCTCAAATTCTGAAACACGTCCAGCTTCAAAGGCTTGGTCATGATGTCTGCCACCTGCTGCTGTGAAGAACATTGGACCAATTCCACGACTGCATCCTTGGTGAGCTCTCTTAGAAAATGGAATCGAACGTCTATGTGTTTGCTACGCCCGTGCATCACTGGATTCTTTGAGAGCTTAATAGTCGAACTATTATCACAATAAATTGTTGTGGACGTGGGCTGTTTATGATTGAGATGCTGCAGGATTCTCCTTAACCAAACTGCTTGACATGCACTCGATGATGCAGCTATAAACTCAGCTTCGGTTGTAGATAAAGTGACCACAGGTTGTTTCTTTGAGGACCATGAAACTACCCCTGAACTCAACATAAAAACGTACCCGGAAGTACTCTTCCTATCATCTTGATCTCTAGCATAATCACTGTCAGTGTACCCAATGAGTTCGTCTTTTCCTCCCTTCCTATAAAACAACCCAAAACTCATCGTGCCCTTCAAGTATCTCAACACTCTCTTTGCAGCTCCAAGATGCAGCTCAGTAGGTCTTTCCATGAACCTGCTAATCAAACTAATAACATACATCATATCTGGTCGTGTTGCAATTAAGTACATAAGGCTGCCCACAATTCATTTGTACAGAGTATTATCAATCACCACTCCCTCTTCATCCTTCATCATTTTGAACCCAGGAACAATAGGATTATGGACAGCATTACAATCATTCATATTAAACCTCTCCAGCACTTCTTGAGCATATTTCCGTTGACAAACATAGATGCCTTCCGACCATTGAAGCACTTCTAAACCAAGAAAATAACTCATTTTCCCAAGATCAGTCATGTCAAACTCAGTCATCATAGAATGCTTGAATTTTCTGAACATAGACTCATCATTCCCAGTGAATATAAGGTCATCAACATAAAGACAGACAATTAAAAATTTACCTCCATCCATTCTTCTGACAAATAAAGTGTGTTCATGTGGACACTTCTCAAAACCTTCCTTCAAGAAATATGACTCAATACGGCTGTACCACGCTCGAGGAGCCTGTTTCAGACCGTATAAAGCCTTTTTAAGCTTATATACCTTGTGCTCATGCCCCTGTTGTTCATAGCCTGGAGGTTGTGCCACAAAGACTTCTTCATTTAATTCACCATGTAGAAAAGCCGACTTGACATCTAGCTGATAAACAGTCCAAGCATTCCTTGCTGCAAGTGAAAGAATGACACGAACTATATCCAAGCGAGCCACAGGTGCAAACACCTCTGCGTAATCGAGTCCATATCACTGGCTGTACCCTTTTGCAACCAGGCGAGCGTTATACTTATCCACTTCACCTTTCTCGTTGAACTTCGTTTTGTAAATCCATTTTACCTCAATTATTTTTCCTTTTGGTGGCATCTCTGTCAACTCCCATGTGTTATTCCTTTCTATCGCCTGAATTTCTGCATCCATTGCCTTCTTCCATTTGTCACTTTTCACAGCTTCTTCATAAGTAATAGGATCAAATTCAACAAATAAAGCTAGGTGAGCCATACCTTCCTCCTCGGAGAGGCTACACTACAAGAAAAACACCCTTTAGTGACGGCTAAAAAGTGTCAGGAAACGTAATACTTGACGGTGCAGAAACCGTCAAGAATACCACTGTCAGGAAAGGAGTACCCCATTTATTGACACTTTTTAAGTGTCAAGTAATCCTTACGCTTGACGGCTTTGAGCCGTCAACAAGGTCTAAAATATCGGTGATATCGGAAATATCGGTAGGCCAAAAACACGGAAATTTCGATGGAAATATTGGGATATTATCGATATCGATAAAAATTGAATAAAAACCACGGAAATTATAAGAAAAACTTGGAAATTTTTATTGAAACTTTGCAGGATGTTTATTTAGTCAATTATCTATTAGTTTATCATAAAAAATTGGAAGGAAATGCATTGCATGATGGATTTAACTGATTTAAGTTGATTATATAACGAGCTAGTAAACACTGTGAGTGTAGAAAATATGTAGTAATTAATGAAAAAAGATTAAACACACCATAATCATTTATATATAATGAATTACTACAATATTTTACACTTTATCCTATATAATAAATATTAGTTTACAGACATTTTAAAGACGTTATAAATATTACACGCCGAAAATATAATCACAAACACGTACGCAGTTGAGTTGGATAAGGCGCTGGCCTGTTTCTCACAGAGGCAAGGGTTCGAATCCCTCCATGCACAACAAGGAGAATTTTCAGCATTTTTCATGTATTTTTGAGTCAAAATATCACGATATATATATATATATATATATATATATATATATATATATATATAATTCCATGTAATAATATATTAATTTAGACACACACAAAAAAAAAAAAAAAAAAGGAGTAAGTAGTAAAGCGGCTGGAGATAGAAAAGGCAAGAAGAATAAAGGGATTAAGTTTATTATAATAAAGGAAAGGAAAAAGGCAGAAACTTGCGTGTGTTTTTTTTAAAAAACAATCCAAGTGAAACGACGTCGTTTCACTTTAAGTTTTTTTTTAAACCCTTCAATCGAAACGACGTCGTTTCATTACAATAAACCTAAAAAAAAATAACATGAGTCGTCTTCCTCGCAGAGCAGAGCCACAGCCAATTTGCAGAGTCTTAAAATTTCTTCCGGTTCAGAGCGTCCAGATCTGTCACGCCTTGGTCCGCCTCGCTCCGCCTTGCAACGCCTCCTCACACCTTCGATTTCCTGCCGCCTCACTCCGCCATTTCAGCTTGAATTTGCACGAAAATATCGAGATATTTAAACGGTTTTGTATTAAAGTTGCTCGATAATATCGAGCTCGATATATCGTCGACAATTTCGCCGATAAAATCGATATCCGGACGAAATCTGTTTGGTATGTTCCCAGTTTATCAGCAGGTGAAAAAAATGAAATTATCGCCGATATTTCGGCAATAATTTCGATATTTAAGACACTGGCCGTCAAGTAACTATTATGTTTGACGCCTTTTAACCGTCAAGTAATTGTTGTGCTTGACGCTTTGTAACCGTCAACTAATCGTTCCGCTTGACACCTTTTAACCGTTAACTAACAATTCATTAGGGTTTAGGGTTTAGGGTGACACCTTTTAACCGTCAACTAACAATTCATTGATGGCTCTAAGTATCAACATTGTAGTTATTTGACATCTAATAAGTGTCAATTAAAATCACTTAACATGGAAGTTTACTTGACGGCTAAAATGCATCACATACGTGACATTTGTTGTATGTGTCCTTTTTTTTCCCAAACAAGGGGGAGCCAACAATTTTTTTTGGCTTTTTATCACAAAACGTCCCTGACGTTTGCGAAACTATCAAATTGCATCCTTAAAGTTTTTTTGTATCACTCATGGTCCCTAACGTTAATATGGGTGCTCTTAAATAATCCTTCTGTCAAAAAAACTGTTAAATCCAAGGATATAATCGTCAAATCAATCCAAAATTATAAATAAATATATATATATATATATAACATGATCGGGGAAATACAAAAAATCAGGAAACCACCATTGCAGCCTTGGTTGCCATTGCCGCTGGTACAGTCCAGAAGTTGTTACTCGGACAGTGAGATCAAAAACATCAATACTTGGTAAAGAATATGGATGAGTTAAGAAGGTAATTAATATAAGGAAGGTGGATCTCTTAATTACAACAGCTTCCTTGATTCTTTATGGGGGTGACAGCTGCTGTTTTGCCCAGAAATTTGAAGATTTTTCATCACCAAAAGTTTTTAGCGACAGATGTTCATCAGATTTTTCGTGGCTAAACATTTTCTGCGACGGTGTTCTTCAGATTTTTCGTCACTAAAAGTTAAATTTCCAGATTTCCAGATTTTTGGTATTTCCTCGATCCTGGTTATGGTTACAGGTTTCTATATATATAAGAAATTAGAGCAACAGCTAGATGAAGAGCTTGTAGAGAAATTTCATTCTGACAATCAAGAGATGTTTCGCAGAGAGAATCTATAAATGGCAGTTAATATTGTGTGAGTTTCAAAGAGAGAGAGATAATAAATAGGGAGGGAAACAGGGTACAAAAGGACAACACAGACACAGTCCACGCTTGAGAAGAGTCTCAAGTCAAAAAATAAATAGCCCAACGAACCTCCAGAGAAATTGATGATGGTTAAGGTATTTTATATATATATATAATTTTGGATTGATTTTACAATTATATCCCTGAATTTAACAATTTTTTTAACAGAATGACTATTTAAGAGCACCCATATTAACGTTAGGGACCATGAGTGATACAAAAAAACTTTAAGGATGCAATCTGATAGTTTCGCAAACGTCAGGGACGTTTTGTGATAAAAAAAAAACCATTTTTTTATAATCCCGCTGGACTAGATGGGGATA